>CM017566.1:31840289-32032270 GCA_007844125.1 Sinonovacula constricta
TTTTACGAGTTTTTCCGAAGTTCATTATGACTTCTTTATTTCCACATGAAAATATTTTCCCTTACAACCAACTTTTTAAATTGGGTAAATCATGCTGAATTTAATATTGTTGAGTTGGGTTTAATTTCTTGTCAATAAAGAAAGATCGAAATTCCATCCGTTGTTGCAATGTTACTCGTGTTTTGTTGTTGTTTTCTTGTTGTTTTTTGTTTGTTTTTGTTTATTTCAAACATTTCCCAAAATAGTCAACATTATTCAAAATTTAAATAAAATAAGGCAATGGTGTATATAACAAGTGTTTGGACTTTTTCTGCAATTGTGCTCAACCAGCACGTTTTTCTTTTTGGATATTTCCATTTTCTACTCCTATCTGTTGCTGTTTAGTTACTAAGTACATTGACCACGTTTCATTGATGTAATCTCCTTCAGGTGAACTAGATTAAAGACATTTCTTTAATTAACGACTGGATATTTCTAATATTTCCTTGTTCATAAGTACCTTACAAAGTTGTACTTAAAACAAAATAAAGATTTTCTTGATAACATTTAAATTTCTGAGCAAGCATTGTAATTGTGAATATCTGGGCTATACAAAAGAAATAACAATGCTTAACATGGGGTTGGGAAAGTGAGTTTAATTTAAATAACAGACGGACGGACGGAAGGAGGGACAGACGGACTAACAGATGAACGGACGAGCGGACTGACTGGATAAGGACGGACAGACATAAACAGAGTCACGGACACACACATTAACGGACTAACCGACAGACTGATTAAATCATTAAATAGACACATAGACCAGGTGGGAGAAATAATAAAAGAAGAGATGGTAAATGCACTGTAAACAGAGTCGAGAGCGGTAAAGCATGAGAGGTTACAGGAGGTCAGTGATGTGAAGGATCCATGTAAACATAGCGATCCATATCATCATACCTCGGGCTAAGGATTACAACAAGAAAACAACCATGAAACTCACATGCTCATGAAACTCACATGCTCAAAGAAAGAAAAAGCCACAAAACCAAGCTTACTAAGTGTGACTGACCAAAATGTCAGTAGCTCATTTTTTATATTTGGTTTTAATAACACCAAAGAATAATGTTTCACTTGTGTAGTTACATAGCACCGACACAAATATGGTCATATTGGCGACATCCAGCTAGTTATCGGTGAACATCCCAGACATGGTTCCGGGAAGAGCCACAGACGCAACAAAGGTCAGCTGGAATACCTCCCCAAGTGAACGTTTTTGAATACTGTTGGATGGAGAGAAAGAATAAGTTTGTGGCCCTGGTTGCTTAGAATGGTATGAAGTCAGGTTGATTCGCTTCATAAAAATTAGGTGTATTACATAGTATGTATATTTATTCTTTAAATGGCCAAGTTCCAAAATATCTTGACTTTCTGGATGACCAGTAAGAGTCGACGACTTACCAGATCCTCACCGCGTAAGTTCAAGTCCGAACCGAGTAGAAAACTTTCGTGTCGGGTAGTCTTTCAGCTGGTCCGCGGGGTGTCGGTGTTCTACCCTGACATGTGTCTGGTGATTTCCTGAATCACTATCAATGCTTGGAAGTTCTCATTATTAACATAATTTTGCCGCTGTGATGAAATTAAAAGGAATAAACGATGGTCGATAAATGATGAATCAATAGATAAAATATTACAAGCTAGCCATTGTTATTTGTTATATTTTCTTCTAGCAGTTACAGATTAAAATTTAGATTCCCATTTAAGTATCAAATTCCAAACCTAGGAAGATACCTCATATAAGGCATATAGGCATACCCGACTTAAATAACCAAGTAGTCGAAAATTAAAACGCCTCTTTACTTGTCTGGATCGGTATACCTAATAGGGTTGTTAAAAGATGGTGAGACAGGGGGCTGAAGATTAAAAGATAATCCATATCTTTTGTGGAATTTGCTCAATTAATTATGCCAAAAGTCATTAAGCAGTTGACGTTTGGGGTACAAGGTCCATTAAGCCTGTTACCCTTAAATCGCGCTGACAAAGGATGTTATGTAACCAGTTAACTATATATATATTGTAAGTCGTATTTAAAGTGTAGTCAGTAGAACTGTTAAATTATTGCGCAATGTTATGCCCCAGCACGATGTTCACTTAAATCCCACTAAGTGTTTCCTCACCAATGCCGCACATTATCACATTAGTCTTACAACTGAACATTTAAAGTGATGTCGCGCTCTATCACATTATACTTACAACTGAACATTTGAAGTGATGTCGCGCTCTATCACATTATACTAATAACTGAACATTCGAAGGGATGTCGCGCTCTATCACATTATACTAACAACTAAACATTTGAATTGATGTCGCGCTCTATCACATTATACTAACAACTGAACATTTGAAGTGATGCCGCACTCTTTCACATTATACTAACAACTAAACATTTGAAGTGGTGTCGCACTCTATCACATCATACTAACAGCTAAACATTTGAAGAAATGCAGTACTCTGTCACTTTATACTAGCAACTGAACATTTGAATTGATGTCGCGTTCTGTCACATTATACTAGCAACTGAACATTTGAATTGATGTCGCGCTCTATCACATTATACTAATAACTGAACATTTGAAGGGATGTCGCGCTCTATCACATTATACTAGCAACTGAACATTTGAAGTGATGTCGCGTTCTATCACATTATACTTACAACTGAACATTTGAAGTGGTGTCGCGCTCTATCACATTATACTAGCAACTGAACATTTGAAGTGATGTCGCGTTCTATCACATTATACTTACAACTGAACATTTGAAGTGATGCCGCACTCTATCACATTATACTAGCAACTGAACATTTGAAGTGATGGCGCGTTCTATCACATTATACTAGCAACTGAACATTTGAAGTGATGTCGCGTTCTATCGCATTATACTAACAACTGAACATTTGAAGTGGTGCCGCACTCTATCACATTATACTAACAACTGAACATTTGAAGTGATGGCGCGTTCTATCACATTATACTAGCAACTGAACATTTGAAGTGATGTCGCGTTCTATCGCATTATACCAACAACTGAACATTTGAAGTGATGTCGCGTTCTGTCACATTATACTAGCAACTGAACATTTGAAGTGATGTCGCGTTCTGTCACATTATACTAGCAACTGAACATTTGAAGTGATGTCGCGTTCTAACACATTATACTAGCAACTAAACATTTGAAGTGATGCCGCACTCTATCACATTATACTAACAACTAAACTTTTGAAGTGATGCCGCGTTCTATCTCATTATACCAACAACTGAACGTTTGAAGTGATGTCGCGCTCTATCACATTATACTAACAACTGAACATTTGAAGTGGTGTCGCGCTCTATCACATTATACCAACAACTAAACTTTTGAAGTGATGCCGCGTTCTATCTCATTATACCAACAACTGAACATTTGAAGTGATGTCGCGCTCTGTCACATTATACTAACAACTGAACATTTGAAGTGATGTCGCGTTCTGTCTCATTATACCAACAACTGAACATTTGAAGTGATGCCGCGTTCTATCTCATTATACCAACAACTGAACATTTGAAGTGATGTCGCGCTCTATCACATTATACCAACAACTAAACTTTTGAAGTGATGCCGCGTTCTATCTCATTATACCAACAACTGAACATTTGAAGTGATGTCGCACTCTATCACATTATACTAACAACTGAACATTTAAAGTGATGTCGCGTTCTATCACATTATACTAACAACTGAACATTTGAAGTGATGCCGCGTTCTATCTCATTATACCAACAACTGAACTTTTGAAGTGATGTCGCGCTCTATCACATTATACCAACAACTAAACTTTTGAAGTGATGCCGCGTTCTATCTCATTATACCAACAACTGAACGTTTGAAGTGATGTCGCGTTCTGTCACATTATACTAACAACTGAACATTTGAAGTGGTGTCGCGCTCTATCACATTATACTAATAACTGAACATTTGAAGTGATGTCGCGTTCTGTCACATTATACTAACAACTGAACATTTGAAGTGGTGTCGCGCTCTATCACATTATACTAACAACTGAACATTTGAAGTGATGTCGCACTCTATCACATTATACCAACAACTGAACATTTGAAGTGATGTCACGTTCTAACACATTATACTAGCAACTGAACATTTGAAGTGATGCCGCACTCCATCACATTATACCAACAACTGAACATTTAAAGTGATGTCGCACTCTATCACATTATACCAACAACTGAACATTTAAAGTGATGTCGCACTCTATCACATTATACCAACAACTGAACATTTGAAGTGATGTCGCGTTCTATCACATTATACTTACAACTGAACATTTGAAGTGATGTCGCGTTCTGTCACATTATACCAACAACTGAACATTTAAAGTGATGTCGCACTCTATCACATTATACCAACAACTGAACATTCGAAGTGATGCCGCACTCCATCACATTATACCAACAACTGAACATTTAAAGTGATGTCGCGTTCTATCACATTATACTAACAACTGAACATTTGAACACTTTATCACGTTATAATAACAACTTTGTTTTTGATCTAGCTATAAAAATGCTTATAATAAAGCTGCTATTTAGATAATCTTGTTGCTACTGTTGTTGTTACTACTGTTGCTGTTGCTGCTGTTGCCGTTTTGCTGCTGTCTGTAAGGAAATGGAATGACTCGTGTTTCTCGACATTCAATCATATTTTATGTTTACATGGGCAATAAAGTTATTCAGATGACTAGCAATAAGGGGCGATTCTAGTCGCAATTATTACTGAAATATAGTTATGGTGCATGGTTCTTCCTGGCATTCCGTTACACGTTGCCAACTCCTTTGTTTATAGCAGTAATCAGTGGCAGAGTTAGACTGTCGTGCACTGGCCCCAAACCCTCTCCCAGCCCCCAACCAAAAAAGAAAGAGAACTAATTTCGGTTCCTACACTTAATATAATTAAAGTAGAAATAATCAAAACTTAAAAAGTAAAGTAATGAAATAGTTTCTCGATTAAGTACAGATAATCGACTTCAATATATCAGAAATGTGAAGTAAGTAACGTACTAATTACTGCATAAGTTTAGTAACACTAACGGCTTCCATGCCGTGAAATTCTAGACCCACCCAGCCTTTTTCTGAATATGTATATAAAATGGTGCAGTTGAAATGGTGTTTGAAATTTGTTAAACATACAGATATGTCACTTTATTCTACCATCATTTTAAAATATGTTAAACTTACAGATGTGTCACATTATATTATAATCGTATTATTTGTATGTAAAACACATAAACATGTATGTACACACACACACACGCACGCACGCACGCACGCACGCACGCACACACACACGTGTGTGTATTGCACTTATACCATCGTTTTATAAACACGATGACTCGTCTATATCTGTCACATACATTATCTTACGATCGTTTTAAAAATACGTTAAACTTGTATCATATTTAGGCCTCGTTATCTTTCGCCCTTTCTTTCCTCCAAAGTTAACACATCATTCTCTTGTGGCCAGTTTCATTTCTCCTACATCCGTCCATCCATTTATTATGTTGTCTGTGTTTTTTGTTGTTGTTGTTTTTTCTAGTAATTAAATCTTTGTGTCTTTAATCACACCCCCCGCCCTATTTTTTTATTCGTCCATCGATTTGTCAGTGAATATCGTGCAGTTACTATGTTGATTTGCTTATCAGTATGTCTTGAGGACAAAATTAACCAAGGATCTCCGATTGTCTGTAACCATGTTACTAGGTGCGTATGTTTGTCGGTAAGTCTGTGGGTTTCTATGTCTCTTTCCAGTGACTTTGCAGTACGTATATATGATAGTATCACTAATCTTACATAGGTGTCCATGGCCGGGCATCATATTTGCAATTCTTCCACCTTCCACCCTCAACAACGTAGGTTCGAGTCCCAGACAGAGCAAAGAGGGTTTTCATGCGGGTGGGGTGGGGGTGTCTGTCAGCTGATCTGTAGAGCAGCGTTGGTTTAACCCAGACATTTGTCTGAGAACGTTATCCAATAATAAAATGTGTTCGTCGCCAGTATAACCCATTAAGTTTCGACAAAAACACGTTCGACGCTCCGAAAAACTACGAGACGTTAGTCCCTTGGCAAGACTATATACTCAAACTACATAGTTACCCTAAGTATTAACTTCTTGAAAACTAATACATCACAGTTAGAAGGCTGCCTAGAACGATTTAGCTAAGTTGAAAAAAAATAATAATCGACCATTGACGAATGGGTTTGCATTTAAAATGAAAGAATTGTTTGTTTTTATCATTTACTGTATTCCTCGCATTTACCAGGTGTTAATATAATTTATTTATTTTCACATAAACAGGAACAATAGTACATATAACATATTTTGTATAACACATTTGACATTTTATACACTGCTCACCTGTCATAACTCAGATTTTATAGTCTCGATATTTCTCCCCACAGATATTATCTTAAGAACATCGTTGTGTTAATACGTTTTTGAACAGCCCTTCTTATAATTTTGACCCTTATGCCACCAACTTGGTTAAAAACCAATACTTAACCTTACCTTTATTGCAATTAATATCACACAGATCCAGCGGACGTATTGCTCAAGGCTTTCCCACAAACAACGCAGCTTCTGATTATACATCTATCAGGGAGGGGAGTGGGGATGCGGTAAATCGACATATTCATTATTTGCATATATACCCGACCGATTCTAGTTTAGCAGGATAAGAGTGAACTTTATCATACGTTGCGAATAGTCAGGAATTTTAATTGTTTCCTCTATTTCTAAATTCACAAGTGGGTACCCCTTCGATGAAATAGATGGTGGAAATGCTTATTTGTTTTGGGGATCTTTCTTTTGCATCATTCATCAGCATTCTTTATTAATGAGATAATATTTACAAGATTGTATACCCTTGTTTTATGTCTGACTCGGTTATTGGCATATAAAGCGTGTTTCAGTAGGTCTAGATTTTCGTTGCACTTTTCGCAAAATATTTTTTTAAGAAAATATCATCGATCGTTGTAAGGCAATTTAGCCGAATTTACTAGCTTGCGTATTTGTGGCCTAAGTCATAGACAGACTCGATCAATGACTTTTTTCAGTAAAATTAATTATGTGTACAAAATCTACAAATTGATTGTCAATAAATGGAGTTGTTTGGTATTCATGTAGAAAAAATACATTTTTGCTTTTCGCCTCTTTTTTTAATTATTATTATTATTGCTTTTCGCCTTTAAGGACATGTTAGAATCAAAATTCGCTTTTCGGATCTGAACTATAAATAGACTTTTTTTTAAAAAGCATACCGGCATGATAAAATAGGTTGACATTAACGGTACTTTTCAAACATGTATTTTTTTCAATAAACTACGAAAATGTACATACGTCACACTTCAGTGTAATTCAGTAATATAAAACAGTGTTTGGCTCAATAGTGATATGTTAACTTAAATATATATAAAGTACATCTCTATGTGTCACGCACACTGTGACCAAACCATTGAATGTAACTGTCAGGGTCTGCATTCAGTCCGACGCTGTTTTTGATGACTATCGCTTGCTCATTACAGCATACAGCTGTTGTTAGTTCGCTTAAAGATTTTTTTTATATGATATTGAATTTCAATATGTTAGCATTAACAAACTTTATTCCTTGTAACATAAGCTGTATTATTTATTGTTAAATGCATTTTGCTATATATTTGTTGTAGAAGAGATGTTAGGGTAGTCGACTAGAAAGTCACCTTGTGGGTTCGAGTCCCTCAATAATCAGCGAGATTTTTAGGCAACAATATTTTTTTGTTCTTTGAGAGAAAAACATCTGGTCCAAACGGTCGCATACCATCTTTAAAATCAAATCATTTATGATAGCAAGGAGGCTTGATGATTATAAAAGACAAAGGCACTATTTTAAACATTTTTGCTAAGAATTCTATCGAACTTCCCTCAGAAATCAATTAATACAAACAATAATTAAGATAAAGTAAGGGCTCGCAGCCTCTACCAAGTACGCGCGTAAATAGTCCCAGTCTCCAGTTTATATCCGCCTTCGACTTAAATGTAGGACTAGAGACCAGCAAATGGCCGGCGGCAGAACGTCAACTTGACGTGACGTGACGTTGATATTGTACGTTTAAAGGCGTTCTCTAATCCTGTTGATTGAAGACTTAACTTCTAACTATGAGCTGTCCTGTTTATCTTTGTCGTTCTTTTCTAAGTATTAGCGGGTCAGCTAGAAGACCGTTTGAAATCAACGTTTCTCACTCGGCTGCGACTCGAACCTACGCAGTGACAGGTTATAGGTCGACATCTTGTATCGCTCAGCTACAGGCTCGGCCATTCTTTGAATCGTACGGAGATTCTGTTTGACAGAAAACCACCAAACCTTCGCGAGAAACATTTTCCTGAGTTTACCTACTTGTTCGCACAAGTGTACCTATTTTTAAATTCCTCAGTCTAAAGCCTATAGTCTCTGAACGTTATCTTTGGAGTCATTAGTTGTTGTGTTGATTTTTTTCATTTATCTCTTTCCCAGTCAGTTTGCAAATATTTTCTGCCATTATTTCTAAAGCAACAGGTACAAATATGAATCAAAAAGACAAGCTACGGTCTATGGGGGCTCGTGCGCCGAACCTAGCACACACAAAAAATAGTTCGGCAAACGTAGACAATCCTTGCCCCTCTTATTCTGTATGCGTTAACAACCGATTCTACCTTCTGACACAGTCACAGGTAAGAAAGTCTTATTTAAGATAAAGACTTACCAACAAACAGTGAAAATCCAGGTCAGACAGCAAGTACTGGGATCAATCTGATCTGTATCTACGCTATTTGTCAAAGCCTGACCATCTCGTTCCTAGCAGGATATGAGATAAGTGTTTATTTATGCAAGGTCTTTGGGAAAGGAGTCGAATTCGACGCGTGCAGACGTCGGTGAAACATTGTGCATAAAGCACTTGTTATTTGCTTCGTGAACTTTGGAATTTTGTTTCTGAAATAACAGTCGGTTAGATTTCGAATACACGTGTGGGCATTATGACAAACAAGTCCTCAGAATTCTAAACATTTTGAATAATCTTTTTACTTCTTAATTGTTTAATTGTTTTTAATGATAATCAGATATCAGGTCAGATGATCAGTTGAAAATTCCAAATTCTGAAAGATAACAAGAAAGGCTGTTTTTTATTGTTGACACTTAACCAAAAAGAACATCTGGTCAGTTTGTGAATTTTAAAGTAAGGACAAGGCAAGCAAGTACGTGTTTTGCCTATAGGTAAATACCGAATAAAGGGACGGGGGCGGGTTAAACAGAACAAACACCCTAACACTTACCCTAACCTCACCAAGTGCTCACAAACGTACCATATTGTTGAGTGTAAAACTCCGAAAATTACCAGAGTTCCGCCATCCATCCGTCATCTGAGAGGAAGAATGGGCTCCGACGACATGTTTATATACCGACAGGCTCCCCCGATAAATAGAAATAACAAATATGCGCAGAACCCGATGACAGGTTTAACGTAAAATGTTACATGAATGGTGAATGTGAAGGCGCGTATGGGATACTTTTACTCTTCTTCTGCTAGACAACAACTGATCAGGCTCAGGCAAATTGTGTGAGGCCTGATCATATAATATAAGCTCCTAAGTCCATAGCAATAGAATTGTTTTATCACTGCATGTAAATCTAAACAATGTATTTTTTAAAAAAAGTAGTTTGATGGGTATATAGTGGAATAAATGGAGTTTGGGTTGGAAATGTATGGGGTACTATGGATAAGGATAGGGTAAAATAGAAATGACGATGATAGTGCTGCTGTTGGTGGTGTCTTGTTTGTGGTTAGTGATCGGGTTGGTCAACAGTTTGTCTTCGTTTGGTTTGTTGATAATATTTACAACATAACACGGTGATAGCTTGTATCTGTGTGAAACAAATGAAATACATTTATAATCTATTAAAGAACAAAACGTTGCTTGAAAAAAAAAAAGTCAGTTTTAAACTTAACTTTCCTTTTTGGGGGCAATGCGACCAAATATTCACCATGACATGATGATACTGAATTAGGTGTAGATAAACGTATTGTCTATGGTGCTTTCGTGTTGATATTATCGGCCAGTGAATGAGTCGTTGTAAGCACAGTTAGTGGTGTGATCGTGTGTCGGGTGATTGTCGTTGGGGGTAATTATGTGCGTGTATTACGTCGAATTTGATACGTAAGTTGTAAAATGAACAAAAAATAGATGGTGTCATCTATATTATATGTGTTACGAATGTTTATGAACATTCTTGTCTTCCATGCACGCGTTATTTCTTTTTATTTTATTTTAATAGAATCAGTCAAAGGTCATTTCAACAATAACTTTTTGAAGTCAATCTTATGAAAATGAAAATGAACACTATACACAATACAATACAATACAAGTGTGGGATTTTTTTTTCAAAAACCTTGAACGAAATTCATGAGTTGATGGATTCTTTATCGCATTTTGCTGTGTCAGCATTATTCCTGTTATTCCTGGACCTTACAATGGTATTAATAAATGGCATAATTATCTCTTCCTTTGTTTATAAATTTTTTGCGAAATTATTAGATCAGATAATTACAATCAAGACTGACCTGCGTGCGAGTTTGGTTATGAAATACTGACCGGAAGAGGCTGGAAATGTACAAACCCGACCGTAAATAAAGCTGACACGTCTCTGTAACGGTCTGCGGAAGAGATCGGAAATAGATTAACTATTAGTTAATTAAAAGGTTGACAGCCTGAAAGTTGACGCTAACTGAGTATGTCGAATTGTATAGATGGGTTTGAGAAGACAGGCAAGTTTGAAATAGAGAAGGGAAAGAGATAACGCAACATACCGATATTTTACGATATTGTCATTGTTATCGACATGCAAAATTATTTGATATGTAACACCCCTTAAAGCAAAATAGGAAGAATATAGCAAAGGGAAAACATAATAATTAGGGCCCAGTAAACTGCGAAACCGATCAGCATTAATTAATCAGACCGATAAAATAGTGCGGATGTGAATCAGAAAAGCTCTCACTGATCAAGATATGTGCCATTTACTGTCAAGATTTAAATCCCTTGGAATAAATCTAGTTACCTCTGCATATTGCTATTGGCAAGTAGCTTTAATAATGTTTAACTTATTACCAATATATAGAAAGGTAAAATAATTGTTATGCCATGGTCGTAGTTGGTCAATTTTGAATTTATTAAAACGATGAAAAAAAAACAGCGTTTAATTAAAACACAATTATTTCAAATACCACACCCGATTATTACATTATACGTTATGTGAACATGCTGTTTACAGAAAGAAAGATTTTTGAGAATGTCCATTTTAGCAAAATGAAACGTTATTTCAGAAATTAGTAGTCTGTTAACTCTTGTCCTACTGAGCAAGCATTGAACAACCATAGGTAAATAGTGCATATCCAGATCTGCAAGCTCCCGCTGGTAGCGGTTTGGAAGGTTCTGTAATAGTTGTGCTAGTTAGGTTACAATAGTCAGTTAAGTTTAGTGTATAGCTGTAAGCAAATGATGAAGAATAAGAAACGGTTATTACTAAGTAAAACGGTTGCAGGGTGAAGGATCGACTTCGCAACCTTGACTGTGGAATCTATGGGTCCGTAATGTATACATGTCGGATTGGAGTGATTAGTTAGCGGGTCTCACATTCCTATTCTGGGTCCCCGGTACCGGGCAAGCATGTAGCAGTCTTATTAAAATCCCATTACATATGATTATCTCATGCAGTCGTAGGTCTTTCTTACATACAGCAAACAATCATGTTTGTTCAATGGTAAACGAATCTTTTGTTTTAAAGTGTGCCCACCAACCGATATATCAACATTGGACGCAAGAAGTATTGACATAAAAATCATTTTTCAATGTCAAACAATTTTAGGGACTGCAGATTACTCCCAAAGACTTTTTGACAATTTTATCACTTTATCTGCGGTGCCTGATTACGACTGGCGTTGCAATACAGGAACCGTTCTATCGTCTGTCGCATTTTTGGCGTAACTTTCGTGTCACCGCGGAGAGACGAGGGACGACAGAGACAAGACATTGCCGTCTGTTATTCACGGCTTTTCCGTTTAACCTATGAACTCAGGGGCCATAACTCAACGGTGCCAACTGTTGGAAGGTTACAGATTGTATGATAAATCAACAATCGAGGTGCAGTGGGTTTAATTGTGCAACAATGACATGATACTGACATTCAGCCAGTGCACACACGCCTAAATATTCGTACTCTGTCTGTACACTATTGGAAGTAACTCGACACCATTTGTACACAAAAGACGGACCCTACCCGTTGATTTAATTTGTTCTCCACTGGATAGCAGTAATATTATTGGTAATCCTCTCTCTTATACCTCGTCTGAGTCTTTTGATGAAACATTTAGTTCAGTTTCCTTTTACAGCTTCTTGTTTGGTTTTGGTTGTATTTTGGTGTCTTTCGTTTAGCTTATTAGTAGTTGTTGTATTGCTTCATTTGCGAACTTTCTTTTGAACATAAAGGACAATTAAAACAAGTGGCTATTGTCCACAGTTAGCTCTTTTACCTTATAAAGTAATTTCGTAGATGCATTCTAGATATTTTATTAGTTCTGTTACTTCTCTGTTAACTTTATTGCCTTTTAGTGTTTTTTTTTATTCTAGAATGCTTGTGTGTATTTCATTAGTAAAAAGGAAATCCTTACATTCATGTAATGATCATGTCAGTTGTTTTTATATTGACAATTCTTTTTTTAAATGCATTAACTTAATATAGTGAGTTTAATGTAAAATATATTTATTATAGAATCAAAATAGAGGTGTGCAAATGGTAACCGAATGTTGTAAATGGATGCAGGTATCTGACAAACGGGGTTTATATCTATTTCTTAAACATTACCTACCATGCAAGAAGATGGATTTTTTATAAAAATAATATGCATTGTACGTTAAATGCTTACGTGAACATAAACTTATATGGCGATTTAAAATTATAGAATGGCAAATAGCCAGAACTTAATAACAATTAACTGTAAGATTTGTAACATAATATTATACTTCATGAAACCACCAAAAGTTCGATATTGTATATGCATGTCTTTCTCACACCAAGTATAGGGTGAGAGTGTTACCTGTGGATGGATTTGAGATTGTACAACTTTGAGATGGAGGTAGTAATCATTTTAATGAATATCTTGGTAAGTTTAAAATAACAGACCAATCAAATGCTTATATCCAACCAATCTGACCAATCAGATGTTTATATTCGACTTATCTGACCAATAGATTGCTTATATCCGACCAATTTGACCAATCAGATGCTTATATCCGACCAATCTGACCAGTCAGATGCTTATATCCGACCAATCTGGCCAATCAGGTGCTTATTACCGACCAATCTGGCAAATCTGATACTTATATCTGACCAATCAGATGCTTATATCCGACCAATTTGACCAATCAGATGCTTATATCCGACCAATCTGACCAATCAGATGCTTATATCCGACCAATCTGGCCAATCAGGTGCTTATTACCGACCAATCTGGCAAATCTGATACTTATATCTGACCAATCAGATGCTTATATCCGACCAATCTGACCATTCATATGCTTATATTCAACAAATCTGACCAATCAGATGCTTATATCCAACCAATCTGACCAATCAGATGCTTATTTTCAACCAATCTGGCCAATCAGATGCTTATTTTCAACCAATCTGACCAATCAGATGCTTATTTTCAACCAATCTGGCCAATCAGATGCTTATTTTCAACCAATCTGGCCAATCAGATGCTTATATTCAACCAATCTGACCAATCAGATGCTTATATCCGACTAATCTGACCAATCAGATGCTTATATCCGACTAATCTGACCAATCAGATGCTTATATCCAACCAATCTGACCAATCAGATGCTTATATCCGACCAATCAGATGCTTTTATCCGACCAATCTGACCAATCAGATGCTTATATCCAACCAATCTGACCAATCAGATGCTTATATCCGACCAATCAGATGCTTTTATCCGACCAATCTGACCAATCAGATGCTTATATCCGACCAATCTGGCCATTTATATGCTTATACCCGACCAGTCAGACCAATCAGATGCTTTCAATTGTTTTTAAACATTTTTTCGTAGTTTTATAGCTTTAGACGCTTGGTATGTTCAAGCCATGTTTTATGTAATGCCTCTGTCCGACAGTTTTTTTTAATTGAATATGTTAACATAGTTTGTTATAGTTTATACGAAAGATGCATAAATTGTCATTTATATCATTTAACTTGAAAGTTTAGAAATAAACGTTATGACTATGAATAACATTTTGTTTAATTCAGGCGTGTTTCAAATCATACGATATGTTTCTGCACTCTTTTCAGACCATCAAAAGCTACTTGCAAGCATAGCAATACCATTCCATTTATTTTTTGCAATCAAGTGTCGGAGGGAACCTTAAAAGAAAACATGGTTGAAATATATAACGTCATTGTCATCTGATTCGGAAGTATGAAGAAAATGTCGGACAGCAGTTCTTTATTTGTTTGGACGTAGTAAAAACACAGAACGAGGTAATAAATTCTTCACAGATCCTCTCTACAACATTGCGTTTTCCAACTTTTATGTCGTCAGATTTTGTTCCACGCATTCTTTTATAGGCGTAAATACTCACACGCTTCCGTATATAGTTATAAGTGTTCCTTGCTATCCGGCAGAATTAACCCCGCCATCAGCATCAGCATCATCATCATCATAAGCTCCATCTTCAAAAGCTCGCATATTCTTAATATCATCATCAGCAGCAGCAGGCATTATGAGCAGCAACAGCAATTGAAGATGCAGCAGCAGCACATCTGCTTATTTTACTTTATTTTTTCTTCTTCCTCTTCTTTTTATCTATACTACTACAACTACCACTACTACTACTACTACTGCTACAACAACAACAAGTACTACTACAACTACTACTTCTACTACTACTACTTCTACTACTACTACTACTACCACTACTACTACTACTACTACAACAACTACTACTACTACTACTACTACTACTACAACTACAACTACTACTACTACTACTACTACTACTACTACTACTACAACTTTTACTACTACTACTACAACTTCTACTACTACTTCAATTCCCTCTTCTGCATTATCACTGGGTCGCCGAGAACGGCGACCTTATATTTATAATTGGTTTTGGAAATGCCTATGGGGTGACGTCACAGCTTTTAAAAAAGCGATCTTTTTTTTAAATAGAAAATAAATATTCTTTTTCAACTGTTAAAGAACACATTGTTACATTTATACTTAGGTGTTCTGTTGATGTTACGGCTTCTTAAGAATTGCTATATAAACAAAAATAAACGTAGGAATTATGAAAAAGTAACAAGTAAACTTTTACTCATATCGATTGTCAAATTCTTATTTTCAAATTGCAAGGCTGCACAAATTCGACCACAATCTCTTCAATTCTATATTCACCATCATGCATTTCGTGAAAATAATATTGTTTTCTTTTTTTAATAATCAATAATCACAGTTTTTTGTCTTTTTTACAACCAAACAAAGCGGGGGCGAATCGCGCAATAACAGCTCGGTGAATAGACTGCTTTAAATATTACACACATTTGCTGGAACACTTTGACAGACATATGTGCTCGGTATTCAAGGTTTGTTAACATTGAAACTTCATAGTTTTACTTTTGTATTAAAGAATATTACTTTCGGAGACATATTGCGAAGAAATAAATAGGTCATATAAATTCAATGTTTTTGTATTGTTAAGATTTCTCGCGAAGAGTCGGATGTTGGTGACTTCGTACAACTATTACTTATTTGGAAACTTCGTACGGCATTTGTTGAGTAAGTGTTGTTCACAGATGTTGTTATGTTGACCTAGGAATTAAAAAGTGTCTTCGCACTTACAAATTTACTCAGTTAACAACATAAGCTTTTTTGAAACACTTTTATTCCACAATAGCAAATGAAGTGGTGCTAAATGCTACTATGATAAATATGCGGCTTTCGGGTGTATGATTTCATTCCCGGTGACTTTGATGCTCTACATCAAATTTTTTTTTCATTGTTCTAATACTGGTATCAGCATCTTCACCTCCACAATTTCTATCATGTTATAAGGCCGGTTGGTAATTCCATGAGTTAAATTCTTGGTGCACACATGTTGAATGTGAGTACAGAAACCATACCGACACCTCTCACACTTACTCAAGAAGGAAGAAAGAAAGAGAGAGAAGCGAAGCAAAAGATAAGTTTTTTTTTATAACATACCCTTTCGAGTCAGATCAAAAGACGCATGTTGTACTTAGTGATGTGATCCCGCGAGATTTCTCGATATTTCACATGATAGCCTGGTAGTTCAGCAAATTCTCAACCTGTTGCTGCAGACTTTGAAAAAATATCTTGACAATTGCAAGGGTTAGGCATGTTTTTGTGTTCTTATTTTTACGCTTTCATTCTCCAGTCTGCAAAACGCATTATGGGATGTACGCGGATGCTTTTCTTTTCTCGGATTGTGTCTGCATTGTTTAATTGTGGGTTTTTCTGTTTGTTGTGATGTTTAATGTCTCGTTTTGTCTCTTTTTAATCTAAAATTCATTTATCAACAAACAGATAAACGATTTTTATTCTGGTATATGTTTTGTACATTGTTATCTTCGCTGTGTTACTTAATGTCTATGGTAAATGTTATATGCTCAATATTCATTAGTTTAATATTTTAAACCGATTGAAATATTCATTCCATACATGTCTTCTTTTCTTCAGAAACAACGCTTAATTTAAATTATTTCTCTTTCTATACCTCTCTTTAAATCGCCCTCTTCTCTTTCTCCATCCCGTCCCATAGCGCTCTATTCCTATATATATATGTATCTCCGTTTCTCCAAATCCTCACTCTCATTATAATTCCTCCTCACTCGCCCTTATTCTGTCTGTTAACATATATATTGTGTGCTTTCCTGTTCTGTATGCATTAATGTAAATTACAAGCGCATTGTTTCAGTTTCCGATTTTTTCTCTTTTTCATTTGCTTTCCTCTCCCATTCTGTTATTTAACAGACTTTCGAATTAAAAATCACGAACTTCATAATAATCAAAACCGGCAAAAGCAAGCAAAAAACGTTCGATCCTGTGAATTATTTAAAACACACACGCACAATGCTACATAACACCAGTTTAAGCCACCAAGTTAAATGGCCCCTATCTCCATTTATCTTTCTTGGTCCATTAAACAGCCTCATTTGAAAAGTAAATTGTAAAATAAAAGTGCGAAAAAATGTGAATCGCCTAACCACATATATTTCATGGTTCATAGGAAAATAAAATATCGACTTACAAAGTAAATTGTTTTCATGTGGCGTCTCACTGTCATAGTCTTTGGCAGTTAGAAGAGAAACATTTTGTTTTCAAATACGGTGCATAGAATATTGAATATAATATTAACAAAGTGTATAGCATATAAATATAGCTAAATTGTAATAGAGAGAATTTACATATACAATTCCCACTTAAACTAACGAATCTCCTTTAATTTTGACATTTTCCCCAAAATATGTTTACATCTTGTGAATTGCAGTCATATATGCTTAGAAATTCGGAAAATTCATTTACATTTAGGAGATTTTTCGCAGTTAAAGGGAAACTAAAAGCGAAATAAGATAACCAGCGTCCTTTTTATATAATTGTAGATGCAACCACATCTGCCTGAAAAAAGCAGTAAATAGAAATAACATAAGGTAATTCACATAAAAGAAGCAAATGCATATAACGCAAATGAATGAAAACTATAGAAATTGAAACTTTTCTTAATTACCCAAATTTTGATTTAAGCGAAAATGGATAAACATATAAATCAGTCACAAATAACTATAAACAAGCACATCTAGTTCTTTAATGTTGCAGTAAAATGGATGTATCCCATAATTCTCAAGCAAATTCTACTCTAGCGCTCACAAGAAGCGTCTTTTGGGTAATTTTTAAACGAGTTTAAATTCTATCTTGCATACTGAGACAAGGATTTGGTCATCTTTGTCTCAGTACAACAAATACAATATTTTACTCCAGTTTGAGAGATCTTTCTGCATACTCTTAATATTGAGTCTAAGTAAGTGTGATTTTGAACACTACCTCAAGTGTTAGACAGTACAAATCATGAACATCGCTCTAAATGGTTATTCTTTTCAAATCTATGAACAACCAAGATTGGGATTTCCGTTTAAAATAAACATTGGCTTAAGTGCGGATTAACCGGATGATCATATAACATGATCTAAAATTAAGTAATCATGTGTTTTTCTTAGTTAAAATTGTTTTCTGTGTAGCTTGTCTAAATAAAAAATCTTTATTATAACGAGTAGGGTGTTATTCTTTTATTGTCACAAAGATGCAGGACATCAGTAAACAGCCATTTGGAAGATCATTTCATGTAACAATGATTATGGAGTTGTATGAGGGGTGGGGGTGCGAGGGTGTTGCCTAAATTGTCGATATCACCTTAAACTCACTTACCGGGCTTATCTGAAATCCCAGTTTTGTTTGTTGGACTTACAGTTAGGTAAATATACCAGTATCAGTATCACAGCAATGCGGACTTTCGCTAAATCGTTAAGACATATTTAACCGAGACTGCCTTCACTATGAAAACATAACTTCAACATAATCTTACTCATGTGGCCATTTCACTTTACGATTGCTCACTTAGCATTCGTAAACAAGCTTTTTTTTTGTAAGCACCTGTCTAATGTAAAAATTGTAGATCTAGATAAACCCGCTTTGACTGTCAGTCTACCAGATCTGGACCTGCACTCTGCTACCAAGATTAAACCACATACCTTACACAAACTGCAGTTACCGTTTTACCAATTTTCAATAAATAACGAAAGTTTCCTGTGAATTACTAGACGAATATCTTACAGAAAAACTTAGTATGCTTAGAATCAACAAATGTATAATTTTTACTACCAATATGGATATTTATAAATCCTTGCAGACTTAGAGTTAATACAAATAAAACTAGAAACGTCTTGTTATAGTACTATAATTGCTATGTTGCTTGAAAAGGGTGTAAACTGTAATATGTTATATTCTAACGTTCAAATGGCTATTAAACAATAAGACATATATAATAGCGGTCTAATATTTAATAATAAAATGAAATTTAACAATTATCTTTAATGGAAGATATTAACTATCTTATATTTTCAAGTGTCACGAAAACAATTTAGCGGCCGCACAAGACATAAAGAATCATACGACCCGTCCTTCCTATTTATTGACAAAACTGCGTCACTCTCGAGCTAATTAATGTACTGTTTATGACTGACGTATATAAATGACTTACATACCTGGATGCTTAGTTCGATAGTTAACTATGTAGGTGAGATTCAACTGTCTAAAACTAGTTAAACATCGTTGCAACGCTATTATTAACTCTCCTTACATTAAGCCACTATTTGGAAAGACATCGTAATTACTGTATAAGTAATACACCGATTTGATATTTTCATCGATTTCTCTTTTTGGTATAAAATATTATTGTTTTGCTTTTAAAAATGCGTTTTGACCTGCATATATCTAAGTCACCTTATACTAACTGGCAAGCACACCAATTGCACTAGTCAACACGCTTGCACCAAGTAGTGCATCATTATTTATTACCGACACTTAATTAAATATTGCTAGAGAACTTAGTACATTCTCGTTACACCTTTAAACAATGCGTGAGGGAGTGTGTTTAATTAGCAACGCCCAATAATTTGCTCGTAAATTAGCATGAGTTTGGAGCGAAAGAGGAAAACGTTAATACCAAGTCTGCGTCTAATCAATTTATTTTGTGTCAAAAGATATATTAACCGCCCTCTTTAAATAGGATTCATGATATTCGAATTTTTTCTTGATTGCTCTTTCGTATACGACTGATTTTTGTGACAAAAAGAAAACAGATTTAGTAAAGCTCGGAGCAAAGATGCATTATTATAAATAATAAAATTATTATTAATAAATAAAATCATTTTATTTTTAAGATTTTCTAGTCTTACAATAGAGACTTTGTCTAACCACACGTTTCCTCTTAGCTCGCTTCTTCCCGGGACTATTACATCTCTCAGTGTAATACAGTCTTAACCATGTATGTCTGCCGCATTAAGGGATTGTAGCGTTTACGACCATGAGTGAGTACATAGCAATATATAGATATAGATATCTTTTATTACCTCCAAATACTGAAGAGCATAATGTATATGTACAATACAAGAACAATATAATACATTATTTAAATAGAACTACAATTTACACACTACAATGCGTTACACTGAAGATGTTACGTGATAATAATAACAAAAAAACAACAACAAAAAACAAACAAACAAAGCGTTATACATAGTTATAACAAAACAATTGAATCAACTTACAAATAGACAATAGGTATAGCTTTGAGAATAGAGTCAAGACAGTTAACTCATAACAGAAAAAAGATCATATGAGTTTGTATTTACTTATTTAGAATATACACTGAGATCTAAACCTCATATGTAATATGAAACGTATTTACTAAGGTTGACTATGGCAAACAGAACAATTTATTAATCAATACAGCTGCAAGAATGTGTGCAATGTTCTACGTTTATCAAAAGCAGGATTATTGTTAAGTTAAATTATTATATTATTGTTAAGTTACCAAGGCAATTTCGATTCATAAGAAATAATTCTCATAGTCTACCACACTAATAAGAGTAGACATTGACAACAAGTACGTGCACATGCTAAGCGCTTCTGGTTTAGCAGAAAGTAGATTAATACACGTTATACTATGTACAATCCAAAAGTTCTGCAGCTAATTGTATGGTTGAAACTAAGATTTGGAATTTGTGGCTCAACCTTATTTTTTCTGTTTTTTTTTTGTTTTTTTTTGTTTTTTTTTTGTAAAAAGTTCTGATGATTTATACCCAACGTAGGCAGGTAAACTATGTTTGAACTAGGTTATGGCTAGAATATATACATGGTTTTGCATACCCTGGAAATACATATGCGAGTTACTTATAAAAATGTGTGATTGGTCTCCGATTTCACTTTAGGAATTAGTAACTTTACAGAAATATACACTAGCATAAAGACAATGCATCTATCGTACTATAATCGCTCCAAGTTGTTTTCGAATTGATTGATCAGAGTTTTCTTATAATTTAATTGCTACTGGCATTACAGTGAAGGCAGTATAGTATCGGCTTCATGTGAACACTGACGACAGATTGATAGTATAAAATACCCCCCCCCCACCACCACCACCACCACCACCACCACACACACACACACACACACACACACACACACACACACACACACACACACACACACACACACACACACACACACACACACGCACACACACAATCTCAACAAAAGTAGAAAGTATAATTAATGAAAATGTTATATATAATTGAAATTGCAATAATTAGACTGTAATCAATTTTAAATTGAAGATATGAACTAAGCGTTTATTGGGTTAATTGAAAAATCTTTATGACGATTTTGTCTGATAAAATAAGCTCCCCATAATGGCACCTGATTTTTACGTAATTGCCCAGCTAAACATGACTTTCTGTATCTAAGCCTAGACAGCTCCCACTGTAAACACTGAAACGGCGTGGCGGACGCAAGTTGAACAGTTACGATGAAATACTTACTGTACCTCCTTTTCTTAAAAAGAGAAAAAGCTGTGGAAATCTGAAAGGCAGCAGATTGGTGAATTTTCACCACTCGACGTAACATGTAACGCTCATTTTCAGCCAGTTTTACTTTGGTACTACGTTTTGTCCGCGCGTAGTAAACTGATGAATAATTTGTAACATCTGCTATAACGAACATATTGTATACACAATAACTCGAAGCAACATGTATCTCCGTAACCTTATGTTCTCAGCATGCTGATCGTAAAACTCCATCCGGACGTAACGATATCCGAATATATGGCACCTGTTTGGAAACGAATTGTGCTATATAGGCGGATGGATATCCGCACTTGTGAGGCCAAAGGATTCATTCACGGAAATTTATCATGGGGATGAGAAGACAAATCAAAGACGGCGCAAGCTCAGATATATCTAAACTTTGTTTGAAGGCATCATATGATAGTCTAAGAATGAAACAATATCACATTTCCTCATAGCGGTGCTATTGTATAACAGTTGTCGTCTCCCACGTAAACAAACAAAAAGATTGCACTATTTCAACCTTTTGCAAAAAATCTGACCAGTAATATTTACCGTCTTAGAGCTCGATGTTCCAAAAGAATCCGAGTCGGAGATTAGTGTGAATGATTATATTGGGCTGATTTTAAACGACATTCAAGATCAGACCAATCAGTTGTTTTGGATTGGTCTCGAGACTCGAGGTCTGTGATCGTGTGATCAGCGTTCGGGATTCTGAAGGTTTGAACTCAAGTCTTTAAGTATTTGATTGGTCGGATTTTAGTAAATATAAAGTTTTGACTAATCATTTGCTTGAAGTTAGTTTCAATGGACCGTACTCAATGGACCCAACTCAAACATATTATGAGATGTATGTTTCTGCACTTCCAATCACACGTCAAACATTAACGTTCAAAAATTAAAACTCCATGACTTCTCAAGTCACGTCTCTTGAACACGGCCTCACATTGAGCGTATAACTGTATAATTGTATAACAAACAAGAACGTCCACACCAGTCCTTGTGTATTATTTGTTTGTAATTACTCTTTCTGCATTTCCAACCACCCTCGAGCTCTTAAGTTATCATTTCTGTCTGTTCGTCCAAGAGTCTGTCTGGTGGTCTGTTCGTATATTTTCTTTATGTATGATAACGTGTCCGTGTGTTTGTGTGTCCGTGTGTTTATATGTCCGCGTGTTTGTATGTTCGTTTGTTTGTCTTTCCACTTGTCTGAAGTACATAACGAAGACTTTTTTTTTAAATACTTTATGCTAAGGTGTTTTTTTTTTTTGGTGTCTGTGTTTTTAATATTTATGTTATGGTTAGAAGTCGGTTTCACTCTTACTTCCTGGACCACCCATACACGTTATTGTGCTGTATATAAAATAGGTTCAGTATGGGACTGCATGTTTATGTTTCAACAGAAGATCGAATACGATTTTAGTTCTGTATAAAAAAAATTGCGAAAGTTGTATAGTGGTTTAATTTCATTCAATCAAACCCCATTAGAATACAAGGCTTGGAACAAAGAATAGGAAGGCCTCGAACACGGAGTTAATCACACGGATAATCAAAGCAAACCAGAATGCACTCATTAACCTTATTTTACAACCCAACCGCGCCAGCCGCAAAAAAATGACAAATGTACAGCAAGTTAGAGAACATCAATATGGTGTGATTACATATTTGTCTTCGTTTGAATGCTGACTTACCATTGTCTGTGAAATGATCGGCAGACAACGGAAGAGAACACAATGGGGAAAACAGACCCATAATTAAAACCAAGACAACAAAAGTAACCACCGCACACTGATTTCAAAGGACAAGTACCGTAGACTGGTTATAGCAGCTGTTTTATTACCTCCCCCTTAGGGCTGCATTCTGTACTGACGGAGCAAAGGTGTCGTAACCCAGTCAGTAAAATGAAAAATGGCGGGCCTCTTCACAAGATGGCGGTTACGACTTGCTCGAAGGAGTGTCATCTGTTTGCACGTGACCTTGTCAGAATTACAAGCACGTGAAGACTTGGTGTCTGCAATGATTATGACCGTGTCATGGCAATTATAAGACATCGGTTCCGATTATGGCCCTGTCGTAAGGTCATTTAACTGGTTTGTTGTCAACTTTTCATGTGAGCATATTTGTCTGCTTGTCCAAAAAGTTTGGCGCATTGTTGTATTTGAAGACTTTTTTTTATCTTGTCACATCCAGATACCGCCCGAAGTCTGAACATAGCAAACTTCATGTTGTGAATTTAATTTGAAATGAAACTGTGTATTTATTATAAATATTTGTTTCTCAATATAAATGGTTGATTAATCGTAAATGTTGACCTGCTCATCCATATTCCGTTTTTATATGCTACACATATACATGGTCGGTTAATCAAAAGTCAGGATTTTTATTAAACGAACTTCTTTTCCTTATAGAACAGAACAGTTTTTATATATTTTTTAAGTGGGGTCCTGCTCTACCCATCATTCATATGACCAATGCCCGCCACTTCGAATGAGGAATTCCGGGGTTGAGAGGACAAGGGAGAAGGGGGTGATAGTTGTTTCATAGTTATTGTAGTTCATGCAAGTTACAAATTGTTTTTGTTGTGTTCTTCATTTTAATAAAAATAAGCTTGCTTATGGTATAAAAAACCTTGTTGGCTGACCTGTATTACCATTTAAATCTAGCATATGCCAAGTAATGTAAAATGTAAAACAAACACACAAACGAAACAAAAACACAAAAAAACAAGTAACATTATTATCTGAAAAATGCATATGCGGCGTTTTGTGAAGACGGACTTATTTTTGTGGGCATTTTTTTTTTAACTCAAACAAGGTATGTAAGTATTGACCAGGAAGACCCAAGCAAACACAAGCACAGCTACATCACTGGGATTTCACGTTATTCACTTTTCACCAAAAAAACCAAATATGAATAAAAAATCTAAAATAATAAAATAATATGAAAATAAAAAGGTACACCGGTTTTAAATATAATATTTATAAGTTATAGGGTGGCGGGAATAGTAAATCACTATGGGCTTCCTTCTTCTAACCTTCACATACTCTGATAGTCATGCCCTGTTTCTTATGCGTGCTTCAATGAACATAGTCTCACATATAAACAAATCACAGTGAAAATAACCCGAGCCTTAATCTTCACCTTGCGATGAGCATCAACAATTTTTAGCATAAAAAACTGTTTTATACAAATCAGTGACTAGCACGCATTGTTAAAAGGTAATATAGCCGCATTTATGTTGAGAAAGATAATAAACTTGTTCTCCTTAACGATTTACAACTATATTAAGATGTGGTTTCTGGTGTACAATGTATTGTGATTGGGGTGAAAAGAATGCGATTGCACTATTTAAGTTCGTAAATAATTAATAATTTGGAATTTAGTTTCTCGTTCATGACTTAGGACCGACATGTAGTCGGTGCATTTAAAACAATGACACATGAAGACTACAGTAATATATGAATAGAAGCTGATCTACATATCATTCAACATATGTATCTCAAACATGTTTGAACAAAGATGGAGAGAGATAGTGAGAGAGAGCGTGAGAGAGAGTGAGCGATATATGTACAGAGAGAAAGACAGAGAGAAAAAGTGAGAGGAAGAGAGAGGGCGAGAGATAGAGGAATAGAGAAGGAGAGAGAGGGGGAAGAGAACGGGTAAAGAGAGAGAGGTACAGAGATAAGAAGGAAGAGAGGTAAAGAGAGGGGAAGAAAAATAAAGAGAGAGGGGCGGAAGAGGGAGGGAGAGATGGGAAGAGGAGAGAGAGACAGAGAGAGAGAGTGACACTATTCTTGTTACAAATAATAAGATGATAATAACGATGACGACGATTTTGATGGTAATGATGTTATTGTTGATGTTAATGGTGACTACGGCGATGATGATGAGGAGGAGGAGGAGAAGAAGGAGGAGGACGGCGACAACGAGAAGGCGAAATAAACATAATCAGAACCAAACTATAAATCAACCATAAATATTGAAAATTGGTTTCTAACTTCAACGAAGTGCGGGCACATTTCTCAATACAACATTAATCATTATCTAGACATTTCTTCTTTTCCCAACTGTTTCACATCGCCCCGTCTCGTCATCTGTGTACAAAAAGTCACAATCACCTTCCCATGCATCTTACGACTGATTACACATTTATTACACCCAACTGATAGATCTGAATGTAAAAACAACAAATTAGTTGAGTTTAATTAGTTCTGTTTTACTCGGCTTTAAGTTTAATGGCCTCGGATATTCAAATTTGGATGTGGGATAAATGCGTCTCACTGTAGTAATGCAGGCTGTACCAGAGAAGACTAATAAGTTCAGAATTTATGACGGTTTGCTGCTTGTCCCCTATAGTTCAGACATGTGTTTATTTTGGGTTGAGATTGATATTAGATATATCGCACCGACACTATTAAATAATGGCCATTGTGACGAGGACAAGCTATAATTAGTGGAGAAATCCCTCAGGCAGATGTCCCGGTAGAACCACCGGCGCTATGTAGGATCAGAGTTGTGAGTGTTGGTTGTTTGATTTAGATTAAGTGTATTCTATTGGCTTCTTCCAATATACAACTCCCAATGACTAAAGTAGAAATAAATACATGGCAGAAAAGTCATAAACCTTTGGAAAACGCTAAATACATAATGTCGATCAGTATTTATATCGGTAAAATAGAAAAGAAGAATAGAAATGGAAACACAAATGAAGAACAAAAAAGTTTTCACCCAATAATCTACCTAAATAGTTCCTAAGATCTGTAACAACATTTAAAAATAATTGACCGTTCCTCGGACGGACTGAAGCCACAATTACCATAGCAACGGGCCCTAGCTGTAACTAGGTTAGACAAACATTTGCCAAAATGGCGGAGCTTGCAATAACGAAAACGAAAGGACGATTTTTTCATTGTATTGTAGAGGGTATTTGATAAAAATGGCTCATCCGTGATATTAAACTTCGTGGTTCTTATTCGAAAGAATTCCGAATATTTTTAGGAAAGATAAAAACTTAATAAATATCAGTATATCTACATCTTAAAAAAAAATAACTGAAAAAAGACATTTTGTGTTTTAAAATCTGCAGAATTAATATTCGCGTATAAAACAGTAAATGCCATTTGAGTCAAGCGTCACACTTTAATGTGTCCAATAGATTGTATTGTACTGTTTTAAAATGAGTTTTGTATTACTTATTCTTTATTGATGAAGTGCGAACTTTTTTCTAAATTATTTCACAACCTTTTAGTATTACATCTTAAATATAATATCTAAAATATAATATCTAAAATATATTCTAGTCAATTAAGTTTATCACATTCCTACACAAAATGAGACAACTCCTGTAAGTGCTTGATGGAAACAAAGCAAATACAAGAAATGTACATGTTTACCATATAACCACCCACTCTTCACTCTGTAGCACCTTACTTTAAAATTTAAAAATATAATTGTCACAAAAAATAACACACACACACACAACCCACAAAACCCCCACAAAAACACATAAAAACAACAACAACAAAAAAAAAACAAACAAAAAAAACACAAAAACATGATATCATGAATCTACATTTATCGATACCTAATTGACATCTTGAAAAACTATAGATAACAACAGTGAAGATAACAACATTCTCAGTAAAGATGTATATTTTGTCATTGTCTTTACAGGCAAAGCATCAATATCAGTGCTATAAGCCGAGGAAGTATTCATTAAATATACTCTGTCAAAATGTGATTAACACAACTAAACTCTGTTATAATTCTACACAAAATGCTGACAGGGTATACAAATATGAAAGAAGACTTCCAACCTGCAATGCTCGCTTGTGACATATTAAACTATATTATCGTTATAAAATGTTGCCATCCGCTGAAGCTCTCAGTTGAAATAGAAATACGAAAAACATAAGACATTGTTTAAATTACGTTGCATCTTGCACGAAAATACATCATTATTATATCGTATTTATAGCCAACATCTGTATTGATGAACAAAAATTCACCATAACAGGACACACCTTAATTCTTTATCCTATCGTCGAAAATTCGGACCACTTTAAGAGCATATAGCACAGAAATGCAAGCGTTGTATTGATTTTTTTTTAAATATAACTGCTGTTAAAGTTCGATTAAGCAAAAGACGGTATGTTTTCTATTTGCAGATTACGGTTGCCAAATTATGTAATACATAAAATGTTTTATTAGAGTATGTAATGTGGCAAGTGTATTGACCTAAGTTTAATGTAGGTAAAGTGCATTACAAGTGACAAGAAAGTGTGGTATCAGAGAGGAACATCTATTTCAGGATTTCTAAAATGTAATTCGGTATTTTGTAATTGACATTCGCCCATAAATACGCACAAGAATGAAAGAAAAACGTGCGAAAACAATACTAAGGAAACAAAAAATGGGATTCTAGCGCATTCCCCCGCAGAGATTTGGTCTTTCATCAATATTAGTCGCCTGCACTGTCGTCACGTGACTTAACGAGGTTTTGATTGGCTGAGAATGAGGTTTTAGATACGGGTCCCAGCGGTTCGCTGTGCGGGTCTGATAGGGTCTGATAATCCTGTAATATATCACCACCATAGTGACGGCATCCTGGGAAGGTTGTCAGTGGTTATGATTGGTGGCCTTGTCTAACTTAAAAAATATTATAGATACGAAATAGGCACACACACACACACACACAAATACAAAGAAAGAAATTTGAAGAAACAAGCTTAAGAGTCTCCGATTTTGATTCGTCTAGAATTCTAAATGATGTTTGCTTAAACGCATTTCAGCATATTTTTTTTCAAAGGGATAAAAAATACACAGTTAAATAATAGACCTATCAACTTGTTTTCAGCAATACAAGAGCGGTGGTTCTGTTTAAATACCAAAACATGTTACTTTTTGTTTCATATAGAATTTGTTTTATAATTCCGTGTAAGAAATAAATAAAAAATGAAGAAAAGAAAAACAGAAAAGAAAAGAAAAGAAAAATAGAAAGAAAAAAATCTACTCCTTTACTATCTACTTGTATTGTATCTACTTGTATTAATCAATAGTCTCTGTGCGCAGTTTATGTATGTATTACTTATATTTACTTTGTTACGAAAAAAACTAAACTTTTTTTGTTGATGGCCCTTACCAAATATCGTTTCTGTGTCTTGTTACTTTTGAGGATGCACGCCTTAACTCCCTCACTAGAACTAGATTTTGCAACGTTGTCTAAGATTGTATTCTGAAGTTTGACAACAGCAATTCTTAAAAAAAGACGGATTGCTTTCAGATGAGAATTATTAGTTCAATAAACAGATATCTGTATTTTTTTTCTCGCCAGTCCGATGATTACTTATTAATGACAGTTAGCGCGTTTTAACTTGTCATGGCCTATTAATCTAATGGCGGGCGCCACCGTTTTCCATCCATTTATTACACAAAATACACTGTTATAGTTTTATTTTCAGATGTCTTTATCTGAAGTTACCGAATTTTTTAATCGAAAAAACACAAATAGCATGACATACATTTTTGCCGAAAACAGATGTGTTTGAAAGAACTACTTTGTATCAAAAGATGAATGAGAAAGAAAAAAAAATCTTTTTTTTTTTACTTTAAGATAGGAAAACCGTCGACTATTTTCTTACTTTGTGTTGTTGTTGTTTTTGCACAATTTTAAAAGCCTTAGTTGCAGTTGGCGTGTCGGGAAAAATCCTTAATGATCACATATGCATCCTGACGTCATATGAAATGGTTTGATCACGTGATTACAATACTGCAAGCTCTATCATCTAAGCGGAAATGAAAATAACAGATATGTTTAAATTTCATCTATTTTCTTCTGGTTTTACTCAGGCGCACGCTCTGCGATTAATTAGACGTTAATACAATAGACGTTAATGGAATAATGCTTGAATACAATATTTCCGAAACCGGATTATCCTATGTCGTATACAGTACTGTTTACCGTAAAGACTGTGAAATGAAAACAACGTAAGTGGCGACGTGCTGTTCTTAGTCTACTGTGCAGCGTGGCTCAGATAGAACTACGTGTATGAAATGACGAGTGGAATGTTTTTCTTTCACTTTTTAATAAACAGCATTTCACGGGATTTTTTAGACAACAATAATTTATTTGGTTGTTTGAGGGAGTAATTGAGAGACAATGTTGGTTAAACAACTAGTTGCCCCTGTTTCAGGACAAAAGAAATTTGGTTAGTTTCGTGTCAAGATATCAAGACATTATTTTACAATAAAAGTATTAAGGGATCAGCTGCAAACTAAAAATCGACGATAATTTACAAATCAGTTTTTGATTGTTTTGCCATGACAGGAAAACAAAACAGAATGACCAGAGTGAACGTAATTTAAAAGAATGTTTGTGAACAAGAAACAGTAGCCTAGAGGGTTGTATTTTGAACGTTATACACTCTACATGCTTTAATATTATGGCCGCGCATTATAAGTTTGAAATATGCAAGATAATTCACAAGGTATGCTTGTTGCCTTAATGACACTGTTATATTTTTGTAAAAACAACTCTAGAACTAAGCTTATAGATAACATATTCTTAAAGATAACATATTTGCTTAGAGAATTTCACAACTGTGCGATTTTAATGATGTATATTTTATGGTTACGTCATCTGACACATTTTGACATTTGTTGGACATTGTTGGAGAGTATTTATTACTAAAATGTTTACGTTATGTTTTATCCGTGCCTCTGTAAATCGTAAAATTGAACAGTAGAGGTGCAATAGAACATTCTAAGCTGCTAGCGACCCTATCGCAGACGAAAAAGATATAATATGATTTAAATTATCGAGAAATCTGCAGAAGTAATTTAGTCGATAAGCGCCTCGTACCTTATGCCATCAGACGTAAACATTAACTTAGAAGCGCTTTGCACTACCGATCCCGCTAAAAGATCTCACCATCAAATTTCCGGTAACTTTTGGAATATTCCTTTTTCGCGAATTAACCCTTATCATGCTACTTTTTGTAAATAACCCACACTTTTTCTTAGTCAACTTCTAACATCGACACTCCAAGGTGCCAGGCAGACGTATAGCCAGAGCAAATAGTATAGATCCTGATCAGACAGCTCCCAAGGGTTATAGCCTTATCAGTACGTGCTTAGAAGGCCAAGAGTTTAACGTTTGGATGAAGGAAAAAAACGTTTAAGCGGCTGATAGAATGATATACACATGATAGAGAATGATAGTAATCAAGTATATATTTATTAAAAAGGCAGATCTCTTGGATTTTGGTACACGCAAGTATTAGTCAATGGCTTGGTAAATAATTGGTTCATAAGTGTTGGTTTGGGAAGATTAATTATAGTAAATGGTTCAAGAATTAAGCAGTTAGATAATGTTCGGTTTCAAGAGGCCACGCCTGTAGCAGGTAAGGAAAATTGGCGAGGGGCTTAAACGTTCAGCAGGAACCAAATTTCTAATAACTTAATTCCTTTTCATAGATGAATATTACCAACGCCGACTATCGCTGTTTCCTTACATAAATACATACAAGCTTTTTACGACAAAGTGTAGACAAATAAAATCCGACTTTCTGAGAAGAGGATATATTTTAAAGCGACTTGGTCGCATTTCGTATGGTACACAGTGCCACGCGACAATTCTTTGTGTATTTCATTACTGCGTCTCCAGTCCATCGATGTACATGTCATATATTATCGCATGCGCAGTTCGGTTAAATATTATATATGCTCTTCAGATACCGACGGTTAAAAGCGAGGGTAGATAAAGCCATTATGTCGGATAAATACTACATTATTGAGCTTAAACGGCTAAAACAACTTTAAAGCGCGTCGACGCTTTTGAATCTCCTAACATTAAAGGTTGTGTCCGATAGTTTTCCAATAAAAAAACATTTAACAACTTACCCCTCTCCTGGGAAATGTGGGAACGATCTCTACATAAACTCGCGCAGGTCTAAAATAGACGATTTTGGATATTACCATAATGATTAGATTGTACAAATCGCAAAAAAAAATATTGCTAAAAAATAGTGTTCATTATTGCCAAATCTATAAAAAGGCACAATGAAGATTTTGGCCAAAAAAGAGATACCGACGTCACAGTAGATTACCCGGATAATGCTATAACGTGATCTTAAAAGTAAGTGACCACGTGGTTTTCTTAGTTTAAAATAGCTAACCCGTGCAGCGTGGCTAAGATTTTTGTAATGACGAGTGGGGCGTTATGCTCCATTTTTTCACATAGATATAGGATACCAATAAATAACATTTCACACGATCTTTTTGGGTAACAATCATTTATATGGTTGTCTAAGAAAAAGAAAAACTGGTATAAACTATCAGCTGCCACCTTTAAGTCAACACAATATTTTGAACGACGATTGTTCATTGAGCAAAAAAAAAAAAAATTAAAAATTAACACAATGTGACCAAGTCGATTTTATGTTCAATTACATCGTGTGCCAGAAAATATAGGCACAATTATAGCTAACGAAACTTACTGGTATTCTCTTGATTAAGGCAGAAAGTTGTAGCAAGATCAAAATAAAATGAAATAAAATTATTCAATTCCAAAAGGTACATGCAGTCTTCAACAACAATAACGGATGTGTGCACATAAGACTTCAGATAATTGTGCTAAGTTGCTTATATTTATAATATTTGACAAGGTATATTAGCGAACATGGTATTGATGTTTCGAGGATTGTGTCTGGAACGGAGGTCGACAGCCCCGCACCCCCCCCCCCTCGCCCCATACCCCCCCCCCCCCCCCTCCAACACCGTGCACAAGATCCCTATACAGCACATTGCTGCAGCTATTTACTACCTGAGCACTGGTTCTACCAAGGAAGTGGGCAATCAGGTGAGATTAATCCACGCCACAAGGACTTCTTCCACAATAGAATATAAATACATAAGTTTAAACCCAGCTTGGGCGTGGTTGATTGGTAGATTTGCCGGCTTGTAACTCCGCTGACTGCTTGACCTCCCAGAGCGTGGGTTCGTCTACAGTACTCCGGAGTTTCTATTAAGACATTCATAGGTTGTCTTCCTACGCTGAAATAAATAGATATAACTATAACTATTAGTTTATATATATATATATGATATAGTTGTAGTTATATATATAGTTATATATATAGTTATATATATGTATATATTTCGAAAGTAAAGTAGTTTTGTTTATTCTTTCTTTCAGAGCTTTAGCCAAGATGCAGAGCATTGCTGCTATAGAAGTTCCAGAAATGTGCAAAAGTTTAGTGGGTCTGGCAAAGCGACAACAGAAGATTTGTCGACGGAACATTGAAGTGATGGAGAGTGTGAGGTACGGGGCCCATCTAGCTATCGACGAGTGCCAATACCAATTCAGAAACCGTCGGTGGAATTGCAGTACAGTTGATCCAGTAAAGTTGTTTGGAAATTTCTTAAAATTGGGTAAGATATGATGTATAGTTTCTTGTTTAAGATCCAAAATAGAGAGTTAGACTTAGTTTTGCTGTTTGCGGACATAGACAAGTGACCATTTAATCGGCTAAATAGGGGAACTGCTTCATATCAGATAATTCGGAATGAATGAGTCTGAATATGTATGCCACAAGACTTGGAAAATAAAACCCACTTTCTGCCACAACCTTTTGAAAAAAAATCTCACGTTATGATTAATTGTCTTTCTCAAATACAAGCGTTCATGAGACAAACGGTATTAAACTCCAGAATTGTCCGATTTGTTAAACTTCTATATAACCCCAAGAAGAATAAACTTTCTGTAAAAAGTATCAGCATTGATGGTGCCGAATTCCGACAACGTTTTAAAGTGAAACAATATAAATGTTGTCTACATGTTAACGCAGCGGACATGACGAGTGCATGTTCTTTCTCAAACCGAACTAATACGTCTAAAGCAAGTTAAATGCTTCAAATTCTGGATCATTCATTCGTGGTGCAGTTTCTAAATAGCCCCAGCCACACGACCGTTAACAACGGATTTATATGGTGAAAAGTACTATGATCAATTCACAACAGGAAAGTATTGGGCAATGGATACCAGAACTCTCATGGTCAATCATGTTAATTTGCCGTCACCTTGTGTTCCTAGCATGTTTTGACGGAGATTCTCGTAGTTTTGCACCATTATCCATGACAAGTGCCCAATTAGCTCAGTTCAGACTGAAATAAAACTTTCAATTCTCCTGCAACGTCCCTGACTGTTAAATGTTTTACGAGCGCGCCCCTTGTCACCTAACCGACAAGCACTACCAAGAGAAGTGTCACTCTCAGAATTCTCTGGTGCACAAGCCTATGCCAATGACTTACACGCATGCGCTTTGAACGTGTATAAATAATTACGTTGACGATATAAGACTTACTACTTCGTGACACTCCGCGTCACCAACCGGTGTGTATTACGCATGCACCAGAATGATACAACGTTATTTAAAATGTATTCTATTGCTTTTTCCCGCTATCATTGAAGTCTTTTTAAATATAACAGCCGTGATTTGAAAATAGAATCATACTTTTATAAGAAAATAAACGTGAATGATTACGGACGTAGAACTTAAAATGAACAAAGCGATACAGACGTGCTTCTCCAAAAAATACTTAAATATGATTCTACCTTAGTCAAAGCTGTCGATCGTTGTTCCAAAAAAACAAACACGCTGCCTCTTAATCTCAAATCAAACACAATTGATACAGGTTTAACCAAAGTAAAGTTAATATTCTTTTAAACGTAAAACGCGTCCGGCATTTTAATGGCTCAACTTCTCGGCCACATTATCTTTAACAACAATGACAGAAATAATATAAGACACCATGATGAATGTTTTTCGCCAAAGTATTGGCATGGGTTGGGCAATAGTTGCGAAAATCTCTCAGGCCCAATCATGTTAATTTGCAATCACAATGTGTACCCGTCATGTTTTGGCGGTGATTCCCGTGGTTCATTCCATTTTCTAGTGACAAGTGTCCAATTAGCTCAGTTCAGTCTGAAATAAAACATTCAAATTTCTCCGACTCTCAAATGTTTAACGAGTGCGCCCCTTTTCACCTTAGAGACAGGAACTTCCATGAAAATAGTCGTTTTTCAGAATTCCCTTGTGCCACTTGCACAATGTTTTGCAGCAAAGTTTGTCACTTAGACAAATGCCTATGTTAATTGCGTATGCGCCATGAATTTGTATAAATAATTACGGTGACGATATGAGAATTACTACTCCGTGACATTTTGATGGCACTAACCGACGTGCGTAACATCTGCACCAGTGTGATAAAACGTTGTTTTAAATCGACGATGTTTTTTTATCCTGTCGTTTAAAGCTGTTGTTGTTTTATTCGTAGCGTGTATTTGATAATCTTAATTGAAGCTGTGATTGATTTTATGAAAAATCGCACAGGAATTATTTAAGACGTAGAACTAGTATTTTGTCTAGATGGACTAATTATATCTAATCAATTCCCCTAACATTTTGTTGATGGATTAAAGAATGTTTCGGGAAAAATTAAGTCATTCGGTTAGCTGTTAAATATTTACACAAAATGCATCAAATCGACGCTGCATAGTAATGAACATCTCTTTAGAAAAAGCTGGCTTGAATCTAAGTGACAAATTGCTCTGTCTAATTACTACATAAGTTGCTAACAACTGGTGAATAGGTAAGACCTTCTCGACGTTTATGATGCTTTTTACGTTGCGAAAAAAGAAAACAATCTATTGCCAGAAAATGTCGCTTTTCGTTACTTTACTCATTAGGCATACATCTTTATCAACGGCATGTCTTTTTTAGATTTGTATATGTCGCTTGTCAGAGCTGGTTAGTTGTCTTTTTGCAGTTTTTGCGCTTTTCTTTTACTAATAAGCATGTTGTGGATAGCGCTAAATTGTACACCTTTGCACCAGATTTGACATGTGGGTTGAAAACTCTCGTTTAAGTAACTTCTACTTGGTATTTGAAGAATTTACATTTCTTTCCTTTTTCCGTTTGGTTTTCTCAATTAACGAAATCAGATTCATCACAAATGGTGACATGATGTATTATTTTGCAACACCTGTTGGATTCAACAAGTCGACGCTCTTGCTATTCATGTGACTCTTTCTCTTATATTCATACCTTGGAAACGGTAGTAATTGCTTTTAACACATGCTCATGATTTTGTGATATAAAATAGGATATATATTTTTCCAGTATATTTATACGTAACGGTTTGATAAATGCCCAAAAATGAACCATAATTTACGGTTATCGTTACAAAATTAAAACGTGTGGGTTTATAAGGGACTCCGTATATGTATATGCAACAGGTACCAGTTCAGTAAATTGGGTATGTAGGTGTAGTTTCAGAACTTGTTTCTTTTGAGCGCCCTGGCCTAGTGTTCCGACCCTCATTCAAAACTAACCATGTCCCAGGGCAAAGTGAATGCTTTTATGTCGCGAGGTCTTCCTGCTGGCTTGCTGTGCGGTGGATCTACCTAGGTCATCGTTTGAAATGTGTGTCCACTTAATTAGGCTATTTTAAAATCTTCGCCATGTACATTTTTGGGGTAAGTACGACTTACACAATCAGAAATATAACGACTGTATCATATAACAATAAAATAATATTTAACAACATAGAATTAATTTCCTTCTTATTTTGCAGGCACACGAGAAGTTGCGTTTGTTCACGCAATTTCCTCCGCAGGTGTCGCTCACGCGGTGACCCGGGCGTGTAGTCAGGGTAACCTAGAGAAATGTGGGTGTGACCGAACAGTTAGTGGGCGGAGTCCAGAAGGATTCGAATGGTCTGGTTGCTCGGACAATATCGCATATGGAACTGCGTTTTCCCAACGTTTTGTGGACGCCCGGGAACGGCGGAGGAAGAATAAGAACATAAAACGAGTGCTAATGAATATTCATAATAATGAGGCCGGAAGAAAGGTGAGTTGGTGTCTTGTTGTGTTTTGTTTGTTGTGTATGTTTACTTACATATTTTGTTTATTTGTTGATTGTGTTGAATTTCCAGAAACAAACTTTCAGTCATCCATAGGCGATGTTTTAGTTTAAACATGTATGTTGCTGCCTCATTTGTGATATGAGAGAGAGAGAGAGAGAGAGAGAGAGAGAGAGAGAGAGAGAGAGAGAGAGAGAGAGAGAGAGAGAGAGAGAGAGAGAGAGAGAGCAAGGAAGCAAGGAAATAGTTTCTTTATTTATACATGTTGTTGATGGAGATGGTCTTGGTGGTGCTGGTAGTGTTGTTGGTGATGGCAAATTAAAACGACTAATATAGGCCACAAATGAAAAATAGTAATGCAAAAGCGTGTGCACATTGTAAAAATTAGGCAGCAATAACCCATTTTACTAGTACCAGATCAATTTTAATCATTTGTAGAAAACACTTGTTGAAGATATACTTATTGTCCTATGTTATTTTTTGTTTGTTTTTTATTATCGCTATACTAGTACACTGTAGAAACGAAAGTTTCTCATTAACGCTGAAATATTCATCGCTTATTTTCAAATTAAGGTCGCCATTCATGTACTTTTCCGTATTTTACTGAGGTGTACATACACACATCTTCAAATCATGGTGTAGAAAAATGTTAAATCCCGTGTCACACAAATATACGGTTTTATTGACTATTTATAGCCATTTATCCAGCAAATCGAATCTAGCGCGTCGTAAAACTCCATCTGATTCATTTGCGTTAAAATTGTTAGATCGTATAACTATTGTTCCGCTCAACCGCCATTTTAAAATGGCCGTCATCGAATTCGCGAAAACCCATTACGTGAGCAGAAAAATCGCTTCTTTCCGAACACTAATTCCGTTTATTGCTCTTTTCTTACAATTGTCGATTTCATGACGAGATATAAAATCCCTAAATAATACGTGTATGGGTCTTCATTTAATTCATAAAACGCGGATAAAGCCGCGTCAACACCGTGAATGTTTACGGCCTTCTGCAGCTTGTTTCTTTTCAAACGGCTTTGTGATTATTCGATGTGAATTGGACAGAGACTGTTTATTAGCATGATTGGCTGTCGGCTATTAATGGCCTGTCGCTGATTTTATTGTTAACTTGGCCACCAAATGACACCCACCGATAGTCATGTGCACATATTTTCACCCTAGCTACGTCGTTCACAGATGGTTGCTATGTGTTTGAGTTGAAAAGAATCGGCATCTTATTGGTGACAACGAGTGGGTGATTGGTTTTTGTGGGTGGGATAAGGTTTGAGTGGGTTCGAAGATTGCACACAGAATTCCCAAGGCTAACATACTATTTTAAAATGTTGATTACATTTCGAAGATAATTGCAAAATATATATGAGAATATATGGCAGTAGCATTGATATATGTTTTGGTTGGCTAAAAATAAAAACGACCCAACTAAAAGTTCAGCTTGTCAACGAAGAGCGAGTTTATTTTTTAAAGCGCCTGTCTTAAATCCACTTTACCTTTATGAAATACTTACATAATATTTTTAATGGTTTCTGTGAATTGAGGCATAATTTCTGCATAAACTCATACTTTAGTCTAAGTCAAGACGATTTTGAACACTACATATATTGTAAGACAGTACACGTTGAAAAAAAGAAAAAAAAACCCAACAAAACACACACACACACACAAACACACACTCTTAAACGTTCTTTCTTTCCAAATCTATAAGCTCTATAGTGATCTCTGCTAGAATTAGATACTGACGTCAGAGTATTTTATTTTAATTTCGATAGGTATATCTCGGACTAGGACTGGACCTGTCGCCTTTGGTACTTGTAATGAACCATCTACCTATTGTACTGAATATTGGATAAGGAAGTTACAGCATAGGTCTAAAATTATTATTTCTACCAATCTGTCTAGAACCTCACTTTTACATTTTTTTTAATCATGTATACAAATGAGTGAATGACTGAGTTTTTCCTTTACATTGTCGAAGAATGACGAAGCAACAAATAATCACATTTTATTTGTTTGAATTCTTACTATGACTCACTGCGTACAATTGTCATTTTGATAAAAAGACGAAAATATATACACATTTACACTCATTCATTGATGAAGTGTGTACATGTATATAAACATCAAGGGGCTACATCTATATTTTTGCTATTAAATTACTATTACCTGTAAAAAATAGACGTTGTATGCAATATTTTCCGGCAACCCGGTAAAATCCTCTGGAGACAGCGGGAGTTGGCTGATCTGGTCCTACACTTTTACATGTGTATAGTCAAGAAGAGTAAAAACAAGTTAAAGGGTTCATTTTAACAATGACTTAATCTTAAAGGTGGTATGCGACATTTTAGATCATTTTTTATAAAACCACGTGAACACCTTTTTTCGAGATTATGTTAGTCATCCTTTATGTCCGCCCTGACGTCAATATTGATTTTTAGCAAAGATCACATGGCCTCTTTCTAGATTTGGAAAGAAGGAACATTTAGAGTGACCTTTTTTTAGCAATTTGTACTTATTACAAAGGGGGTGTTCAAAAATCGACTTTATTTAGACTTTAGTGTAACTTTATGCAGATCTGATGCCTAAATTTCATAAAACATGGGAAAGATATTGTTACATGCATTTGATATAGGCAAACTTTCGGAAGGAGCGTGATTTCTATGGTATTTGCACTAAATGTGTAAGTTAAACGATCTTATTTTTGGAATGACACAAATACGTTCTGGTGTGTATCTGGACAAAAGTGAAACTAGTTTACTAGTTTACTACTTTATAATTACACTTTACGCATGGTCCAGGAATTATTATAAGTAGGGGTGGGTGCGCCGGGACTACCCCGTCTCTATCCGGACACGTCTAATGGCTTTTCTACATCACAAGAATCCTAAATCAATCTAGCAATATACATAATGGAAATATACCTTCGAAACATAGCAGAACAGTGGGCTGAATGGTTATTTAATGGGAGTTAGGTCGACGAACTTTAAAATAGAAACGATATGACTTTATAGCCGTCGCCAAAGCCTTGTTACATTTCAAAACAGCAAGAACTTAGCACATTAGAGGAGAATGGACACAATCAGTAAACTTTTAGCGTGTTAAGCACGAAATGCAGTCAGTACATTAGGAGAGAATGGACAAAGTCAGTGAACTTTTAGCCTGTTAAGCACGAAATGTAGTCAGTACATTAGGAGAAAATGAACACAATCAGTAAACTTTTAGTGTATTTAGCACGAAATGTAGTCAGTACATAAGGAGAAAATGGACGCAATTAGTAAACCTTTAGCATGTTAGGCACGAAATGTAGTGGGTTCATTAGGAGAGAATGGACAGAGTCAGTAAACTTTATGCCTGTTAAGCACGAAATGTAGTCAGTACATTAGGAGAGAATGGACACAGTCAATAAACTTTTAGGCTGTTAAGAACGAAATGTAGTCAGTACATTAGAAGAGAATGGACATTCAGTAAACTTTTAGCCTGTTTAGCACGAAATGTAGTCGGTACATTAGAAGAGAATGGACACAGTAAGTAAACTTTTGACGGATTAAGCACGAAATGAAGTCAGTACATTAGAAGAAAACGGACACAATCAGTAAACTTTAAGCGTGTTAAGCACGAAATGTAGTCAGTACATTCGAAGAGAATGGACATTCAGTAAACGTTTTGCCTGTTAAGCACGAAATGTAGTCAGTACATTAGAAGAGAATGGACAGTCAGTAAACTTTTAGCCTGTTAAGCACGAAATGTAGTCGGTACATTAGGAGAAAATGGACACAATCAGTAAACTTTAAGCGTGTTAAGCACGAAATGTAGTCAGTACATTAAGAGAAAATGAACACAATCAGTAAACTTTTAGTGCATTTAGCACGAAATGTAGTCAGTACATAAGGAGAAAATGAACGCAATTAGTAAACCTTTAGCATGTTAAGCACGAAATGTAGTCGGTTCATTAGGAGAGAATGGACAGAGTCAGTAAACTTTTAGCCTGTTAAGCACGAAATGTAGTCAGTACATTAGGAGAGAATGGACACAGTCAATAAACTTTTAGGCTGTTAAGCACGAAATGTAGTCAGTACATTAGGAGAGAATAGACAGAGTCAGTAAACTTTTAGGCTGTTAAGCACGAAATGTAGTCAGTACATTAGGAGAGAATAGACAGAGTCAGTAAACTTTTAGCCTGTTAAGCACGAAATGTAGTCAGTACATTAGGAGAGAATAGACAGAGTCAGTAAACTTTTAGCGTGTTAAGCACGAAATGTAGTCAGTACATTAGGAGAGAATAGACAGAGTCAGTAAATTTTTAGCGTGTTAAGCACGAAATGTAGTCAGTACATTAGGAGAGAATGGACAGAGTCAGTAAACTTTTAGCCTGTTAAGTACGAAATGAAGTCAGTACATTAGGAGAGAATGGACAGAGTCAGTAAACTTTTAGCCTGTTAAGCACGAAATGTAGTCAGTGCATTAGGAGAGAATGGACACAGTCAGTAAACTTTTAGCCTGTTAAGCACGAATTGAGCAGGTGTAGGTAAATAGTATGGATCCACATCAGCCTGCTCGCAATAAAGATTTTGTTATGCTAAGATTAAGACTTAGGCTTTTTTGGTAACATAAGCTTCTGAGTTAACCACTTTATACTATATACTGCAATTATAACTTACGAAGTGGTGCGTTTGTGAAAAAACAAAACCTGTATAACACTGCATCCGACGAAACGTGATATCGGCTCGATGTCCTGGTATAATATCCAGTTCAATAGTTGATGATCCATTACAAGTACCAAGGGCATAGGCTCAATCCCAAAACTTTACTGTTATGTTTTGGGCTCTCTTGACCAAGATGTCATAGTTGCCGACTCGTATCTACTTAGTCCCTTAACGTGTTGGTTCGAGTCTTAGTCCGCCGAAGAGTTAATGTGTATGTGTGGAGGGTGGGTGGGTGTTTAACTTTAATGTGGTTATGTCTTGGGCTGTCATGCGATAAACTGGGGGTTCTATCCAGACACTTGTGTATGTTGGCCACCTCCATCAAAAATAGGTGACAGTCGCTAATAAATGTGTCGATGTTAATAATTGAACAACCAACCAAGGTAAATATTACAACGCACATCAGACAAGTGACAAAAATACCACAGTTTCATTTAATGTCTTAAGTCCCTTCCTATATAATGGGCATAATAAAACTGGAAGGTCGGATTGGATTGTCTGTACCCGCCCGTCACGTACTGTTATATGTACAACCATGCCTTTAATGGCAGTACATAGACGCTTTCGTTTACATCCCCTTTATAATCGTATTTATATTTGATAAGCTTGTAGTGCGTGTTGTTCACCTCACTTTAAGACTACTTTATTATCTCTAACCATCCCAACGAAGCGGTCAAACTTCAGCCGTCATCTTTAGTTCTTCGCCCTTCCCCTTCCCAATTCGCCATTATTCTTTAGAAAAGTAGCTCGCCCACAATTATTTTAGCGACGGATCCTCTTTGAATACCAGAACCATGCCACACTCATTCTATGTCCGCTTGATCCCTGCTCTTCTTACCTCCATCGAAGACATTTTGGAAATACTTTAGATAAATTTGAAATGTAAACGATATTTTGATTGGCTAATCATAGGCAACAAGATTACACGCGGATGCTTTCGGGATTTACCCCCTTAGTTGACTAGCATTTAACGGCGTTGAATAAATGAAGTATACGATTAAAGAGTGTATCTTTCGTTATCTTTGTTTTGTTTGTAGAGGGTAAATAAGGACGTTTTAAAAGAATACCGTGACAAAAGGTAACTTAAGGAATGATGTAAGGCACTGACATGTCGGTAGAGGTTTAGGGTTAAGGAAATGATTCACAATTTTAAATGGCCGAATGTACTGCATAAACCAAGACGCGTTTATTTCATTAAAGGCATCGCCTTGAGTAAGAAATAACTCACTAGCCCATTTATATAAACAAAATGTTTTATCAGACATTTAAAATAGACTCAGACTTTAGGTAAACGTTAATAGCGACTTGTGTACCTTTGGATTCCAACTATTAAAGACAAATTATAAAGGTTATTTATGTGAAAATACGCACAACCACGTACAATTCGAATTAGATCCAAAATGTCTGGAAAAAAAGGATCCTGCATGTGGGTCAAGTGTAACAATGGTTTGAATTGAAAAGGCGGCTCGCATGAAACACAAATATGTGTATGAAATAAAAGTTGTGTGTTTGTATGAAACTACGTTTTGTACACAATATGTTTTCTTTGTTTAAAACATGTGTTGATATGCATCTTTTTGTATGAAAAGGTATTTTATTGAACAGGCATTTGAATGAAACAGATTGTAGGAAACAGGAGACTATATTTCACATGTTTGTATGAAACAGTTTCTGTCTAACAGGGGTTTGTATGAAACAGAGGTTTGTATAAAACAGGCGTTTGTGTAAACAAGCATTTGTATAAAACAGGAGTTTGTATGAACAAACGTTTGTTTAAAACATGATTAAACGTTTGTATAAAACAGGTGTTTATTTGGACAAGCATTTGTATGAAATAGATGTTTGCATGAACAAGCGTTTGTTTGAAACATGTTGTTTATATGAACAAGCGTTTGTATGAAACATGTTGTTTATATGAACAGCGTTTGTATGAAACTGATGTTTACATAAACAAGCATTTGTATAAAATAGATGTTTGCATGAACAAGCGTTTGTATGAAACTGATGTTTACATAAACAAGCGTTTGTATAAAACTGATGTTTACATGAACAAGCGTTTGTATGAAACAGATCGTTTATATAAACAAGGGTTTGCATAAAACAGATGTATTTATGAACAAGCGTTTGTATGAAAACAGGTGTATGTGTTAACAAGCGTTTGTATAAACAATTTTTATATGTATAAAACATGTCTAAATCAGGTCCTTGTGTGAAACAGGTTTTTTTTATGAAACATGTTTTTTTATGAGCATAGGTTTTAGAAAAGAGTAATTTTTGTAAACATGTGTTCGTATGATTAATTACTTTTATAAAATAACCGATAAATAAACTATATTAAAATGTATTTGCCTAAAACGGGCATTTGTATGAAAGGGGTGTCTGGATTAAAAAAGGGCGTTTGTAGGAAACACGCTTTTGTATAAACCTGTACGTGTACAACAGATTTTTGCTTGAAATGCGGATGTTTACTAAACATTCTCACTTACAAAATACGAAAAAACTTCTCCTTAAAATTCTTTGTAGTTTTACAAACAACAGGAATAATACCACTAACTCATTAAATTAAGAAATACAAACAGCATTCAATTATAAATTACGAGATACACACAATGCATTCTAAGTTTCAAATTAATTCGTGGTTTCTTATTTTCATTCAAATTACAAATACAGTGCCAGAAAGAAGAGTCTGAGATTGTTTTATTGGATTCTCTACATTCTTTCGAATTTTATGCTTTACACGAAGTTTTAAGCGTTCCTAAGTTTAATGCGAGAGTTTTAACCAAGCGAAGCGTGCTATAAATTCAGAAATCAGTTTTAAGGTTTTCTTATAACGGGCTTGCCAAGTCCAATGTGATGCTTTGAACGTATTCTTAAAGACGGTGCGACTTTTATTAAACTTGGCATTCGAGAGAGTCTTTAAATTAATGTATTATCAAATGGAATACGCTTGGCATTTATGTAAGGATTAAAGAAATTTTACGGCGTGTCAGAATTCAGAGGAGTTGCTTTTTATACAGTGGAATTACAGCGATGCAGTAGGTAAATCTAGGGTGTGGGGTTCTCACCGACGTGTAAACAAGTTTTCTGGGTGTTAAAAGTTATTAAGACGAATCAATAATTTTTCGTTTAAATATGTTTAAATTTTGAGGTTGAGAAAGATATAAATACTAGATATGGGTTATAATTCTATAGACAGTTCTTAAAGAATCGGAAATTTATAAAGAGCATCTTACTAATGTTATGCACACGTTCAGGACCGTTGTTTTAATCTAAATAACAACTATGCAAACATGAAATTTATTGTGACTTGTAAATACATGTACTTTAGAAGTAGCACAAATTTTGGTTTTGCAAACATCACACAGACACACGTACTGTCATATTTGGAGACGTCCAGCTGTTATCTGCGAAGAAAGACACTGGGCAAGTGTCTCGTTAGAACCATCAGGGCATCAGGACAAGAAGTTTTTGCTCAAACCTAAATATATGCGTTGAAAGACTGGTTACAAGTTTCAAGTCAGCGACTCTAACCGCTTGGCAACGGACGCCCTTGACATATTGGGCGTTAGAGTGGCACATAAAGGATACATAGAAGATAGAAGTGAACCATAACAATATATATATATTATAAAGACTATAGAATAAGCACATTTACTGGCGTTAACATTGAAGATTATTATTTTAATCTACTCAATGTGGAACACGTTAGCTTTAAATTAAACAGAAATCTGCCTTGCCATAGAGGTCGTCCATATTGTTGCATATATGTTGTGTTCTCCTGACATTCACAAATAACTAGGTACATACCCTTTAACGTTACAAAAACAAATGACAGTTAATAAATGAGATATTTAAAAAGACATTAATTAATAAGCTACGGGCCAACGGAAAACTTCTGTAAACACAAAGATTGAGTCGCGTGTATTCTCGTGTAATTTGACTTACATACAGCCTCGTCCTCGAATGATGTAGTCACGTGACAGGGCATTAAAGAATTTATCTGGATTAGGATGAAATAAGCTTTATATCGATTTGCAAAGTTTTTGTATTTTACAGATATAACACTCTAATGATAATGGTTGTTCTTTTCTTTTATTCTTTGGCAATAACACAATAATTCAATGTTTAAAGTTCGAACTTTACAATGGGAGAGAGAGAGGGTGGTGGAGAAAGTAGCGTAAGATATACAGAAAAAGGGAGATAGCCTCATCACATAGAGATAATCAACGGACGACCAGACCGACCGACAGCCACACACATAACCGCACAATTGCGAAACTGTCATTTACGTAATAAATTAAGTCATTCTTAATACGGAGTTAATAAAAATTCATAGCATTAAGCATAATAAAAAGCGGACGATCTTTTCAGCTCTATGTCGATATCTATTAAATAGATCATGGCGTAAACAACGTCTGTGGGATGAAATATATCTTCGGTTCTTGTGCTTAACACTGACAAAATAACATATGTAGCTTTCTATGAATATGAAGTAGTCACCAATTCACATAATCAGTCAATGGTCTATAATGACATTTTGTATCAGAGCAACCATGGAAAGCTCAGTTTGTCAAACCCTTAAACCATATCAATATATCAAAGCTAAGAATGAAAATAACTGGCATTTTCTATTATGTTCGTCTCTTTGCCATATCACACGTCAGTATCCCGGTACTAAAGTTGATAATGAGAATCTATCACAATTTCTAGAATTGTGTTCTGTTTGTACGGCTCTCAGTCACCATTACTATATCATATCTGTTCGGGGAAATCACTGACATTTTCATTTGCTTTTATTATCCAAAGTGTTTACTGGCACTTTACTGAATCAAAGAGGTGCGACTTTGGAAGTTTGCAGAAATTACAAAATGACAGAGATTATGTATTTGTCTTCTCAACACTTGTTGACAAGGCTTGTCGTAGGGTCATTTGTTTTGGCTTTTTGTCACAATGGAGTATGCTAGTCCTAGTACTGGTGGCAGTATGGCGATCGTGTGGTAATTACTTTGGATTATAAGAATACATGTATATATGGGGAATATATCCAGACAACCCAACTTAACGGTGTTAGCCGACAGTTTGGACCAACTTTTTCTAAACAGATCCAATGAAATGATGCTTACTGATGTCCAGCATCATTCACATATGTATGTGAAAAGTGAAGCATTACACACCACTCGTCATTACAAACATGTTTTTCCCATCTGAACCACGCTGCACAGTTAGCTAATTTTAAACTTTGACCTCTACGTGTGGCTCTTTTAAAATCACCTTCTATCATTCGGATAATTTGCGCCCACGTAGACATTAAGACTAAACAACATTTTTGTACAAGACTCTGTTTCATATATTTGGAAAAACAAACTGTCAAATAACCCCTCATATAGCTGTCCTGAGAAATCCTTGTCATTTTATTTTAAGTGTACCTGCAGTTATGTAAAGAAATGGTTTATATTAATGTTTTTTTTTTTTGTATTTGATATTTTAATTCTAAATTATTTTTAAACTATTAAAGTAAAAATTATATTGGTATATGTAAAAGGCAAAAGTTCAATACAGGTAAGTTTTTCGAAGAAACAAGACTTACATTGCAGTCTATACAATTATGTAAATGCAATAGTTTGAAATGGGAACGCCAAAAATAATATTCATTGTTAAGATGGGACGACGATGTGAGAAAGAAAATGAAAACGATATTTTATCACAGTAAAGATAACATGAATATGGATCACCTAAAACGAAAAAACAACAACACACTTTCTCCATATTCTTTCCACCTTTCACATCAGCCATAAACATACCTGTACACTAAACCTATGAGGGAACTGTAGACTGATCGAGAGTGTTTTCATTCCAGAAAAGTTCTGTTTTTCCAATTCCCTTATCACAATCGGGTGTTTATTGCCCTCTGATGATAAATGCTTTGTGGCAGCGGGATAGATTTATACTTTCTCGTTTCTGTTTCATTCATAAATCTTGATCGCTTACACCCTTTGTTCACCCTTTGTCATCGAGTGATCGACAAAAGTCGGCAATTAATATGCAGATAGGTATAGTGCGCGGGAACTAGATTGCGAAAATGTTTTACGTTTTCGGAAAAATATTCTTAGACCCGCAATACAGACTTCAAAACGCAACTTATTTATAAGTGCGTAGAACATGGCATCAAACCGGAAGATTGTATTTTGAAAGTGATTTCTTAACTTTTATTTTATTATTTTATTTTTAAGTTCCGAGTGTTTATTATTATTTATTATCTGAATTTATGCCATATAAAGTGATTAAAAACAACAACTCCGGCAATATCTTTCTGAAAATATATGCATATATTTACAAATATTACAAGGTAAAACGGCCTTTTCTTAACCGTTGTGGAATAATCTTAAATAGATATATATAACATCAAATTTTGGTGTTGCTTTCACTGTTATAGCAGGACACATGACACTAGTTGGACTAGTCATATCGTACAGCTGGAACTACCATTTTCAACTGAGACTAAGCGAAATGTCATTTAATAAAGTTACAGTGGGGCACAGAAATTCCACTATCCTAATAATTCTGTATTGTGTATTAACATGTAGAATCAATTTAAACAGACCCCCGGACCTTGTATTACCTTCAATACATTCATTCTTCGCCGTAAGCGAAAAAACAATGATAAAAAAATGTGCTTGAATTTTTTATAAAAAAGGGAGTTGCCGTAAAAATTTTAAATGTTAAACTCTAGTGAATAATAAACTTTGCTGCTGTAACTGGAAAAGACGTTTCCAATCGGTCAATTGGAAGTCACGTGCACATACACGTGTCAAATGCTGGTCACGGGAGAATGCGAACGCGTTCGTGACTTATCGGATCATTTCGGGATTCGGCTGAAAAGATTTAAATCTATGTAAAATATATTTCGGACTGAATCCTTTGAAATGATACTTATTATTTGATGAATAAAAAGCCTTTATATATGTCGTCTAATATTTTTGACACATTCATTGCAATTAACTCCAATTGCAATCGACATAATTATAAAGTTTTTTTAATTTTGAAAGGCGTATTTTTCTCGAAATTGCTCCAAACCAAGAGCTTACAGCCCCTTGAGCTGGCGTTCTCTCTGCACTACTAGCCTCGATATGGATAGACAGGGCAGTCTTTTTAAAAAAATATTTTTATTTTTACTATATAAACTAAGAAAATTCCTAAAATTTGAGAACTTTCCTAAAATGTAAATAAATGTTAAGTTTCCAGTACAATCAATAAAGGCAGCCACATTATTTATAATCGCTTAAAATAGACAGAAGACCTACATTTTTCCTTTTTATTCTATCCTCAGTCATGAATAACTGTATTCCTGGGAGGAATAAAAATTCGCAAAATTCCTCCGCCGCTTTGGTCGGGTAGTCACGTTGATAATGAAGTCTAGGTGTCTCTCGGGGTAGCCAGTGTTCGACAGATATTAATGATTTCTGGATCAGCCTGGTTGGCTCGAGATTTCGCTCGGAAATCACCGGCACAAACTCCCAGATTGTTATAAAGATGCGTTCCTATGATAGTATTTGCAGCCAATCCCGTAAACATTTTCTCTATTTTTTCGGGAAAAATTTTCATTCGGAAAAAGCTAGTTAATTCTTTTGATATCGGAAAATCTGTCCGGAATGTGCCGAGCAGTCACGAAAGCATTCCGGAGTTAATTGTGAATTGAACCGATTGTGATAAATGCAGTATACGGACGCAGCCGTTCTGTAACGAATGAATGTCATATCAAGAACCCCTCCCCCACCCACAAAAAAAACCACACCTTATATTAGCTTGGAAATTTAAAAGACAAAGCAACGAAACACGGACACTCAAACAACTCAAGGACAGATCGACTAGAACGTAGAAAAATTGATTTAGAGCCATCGAAACACAAACATGCACGTGGGGAAAGGAGTAAAACAGACACATGCGCAAAAGAGAAAGATTAACACTATATTAATGAAAAAGAATAAAGTAAAATAGTTACACGAGCATGGAGACTTAGTAATAACAGTAAATTAAAAAGCAATGAAAGGTTCGTGGAATAAAAGGTCAGTCACAAGAAAATGTCAGAGAATGACAGACATGAAGAAACAAAGTACACGAGAAGACAGAAGAAAGACACGAATAAGCAATGTCAACAAAAGGCTAGACGTAAAATAAATAAGCAAATGCGATTGATGACCAATGAGAGACGAACAGCCAAACGGACAGATAAATAGGCATACAAACACATAGCAGAAAATGGGGAGAGAGGGCAAATAAAGAGTACATGGGGATGGGGGGAGAGAAAGAATACAAGAAAAAAGAAAATGCAATCAAATCCAGACGGTGGTCGCTCAGGTAGATCGGGTATCCTGATTGCCTGTTGGTGTTTAGCGGCGTGCAAGTAGGGAAAATCTTGTTTCCTTGGTTACCCTTACCATGCCACTTAATCCATAAGCTATACAATATCTTATTTATATGGTAACAACTCTTTGCAAAGCTTACATGACACATTGCTAGTAACTCGCGGCAAATACTGCAGGTCCAGACCAGCCAGGTTCCAGGGGGGAGGTGGCTGATCTTGATGTACATAAACATCTAAGCCAGGCCAAACGTTCCTCAGCAGGCTAAGAATTACATCAGGTGGGATAATTAAAAGTCGGATTATTTGTTGTTCTTACTTTTACTCCGTCAAAATGACAAGATCAGACATTCCTAACAACCACGACGAGAGAAAAACGGAATCTATTTCAAAACAATGACAATAAGTACTGAGTTACACCTGGCCCCAGCAGGTTGCTTTAGTTTGTTGTATTTAAGTTAACTTCAAGTTTATTTTTACAACCGATGCAATGTTGATGCACTTTTTATAAACAAAAACACAACACGAAATAGTCATTATCTTTCTTTTATAATTAGATCAGATATATTATTACGATTAAATTTATGTTTTAAATTAAACCATGTACCACAAACATCATAAACACCGTCGCATAAATAATAAAAAAAACTACACTGATCATTCCAGCAGTTATCATGAACGCTGCGATCAATATTATCAAAAACACATACAGGCACCACATTGCATAAACTGTATCATTTCAAACCATCCTTTTGCGTGAATGTATTTTTTATAAATGACACTTACTGATCTACTTATTGTTTACATTATCATGTCGTTTGTATTACTTTCGTCACCATTCAGCAATCGTTGTCATTGTACTGCCCATACTTTCATGTCTATTTCTAGGCGATCGAGGACAGCATGCCCGTGGGTTGTAAACGTTCTTCTTATTATTTCCATCCCTTCATTATGTTGATATATCTTTCACCATCCTGATTCGCATCCCACTGTAATTTCTATCATTCCGTGTTTATTTGCAGGCGGTCGAGGACAGCATGCAGGTGGTCTGCAAGTGTCATGGCGTCTCTGGATCTTGTGAGCTCAAGACCTGCTGGCGCTCCATGGCCACTTTCCGGGAGATTGGCAACAAGTTAAAGGAAAGTTTTGACGGCGCCACAGAAGTTAAGCTTGAGCAGCGACAGTCTCGCCACGTTCTAGTTCCGGTCAATGACCAATTTAAACCTCCTACCCCTAAAGACATTGTATATCTCGTCGCTTCTCCTGATTTCTGTGAAGCTGATCCGAGGACCGGATCCCTCGGTACTCGAGGTCGGTCCTGTAATAAGACTTCTAAAGCGATCGACGGGTGTGATTTGTTGTGTTGTGGTCGTGGGTATGAGACCCGGACTGTCACTTTTGTGGAGCGGTGCCAGTGCAAGTTCTATTGGTGTTGTTCCGTGAAGTGTGAAAAATGTACGCGGACATTAGACGAACACGTTTGCAAGTGATAATAGGCGTAGGCTACTCTACCTAGACACTAAGATAAAGTAGACCTACATAAAAGATTGGACGCTTCTAGTAGCGCGAGAAACAAATAGATCTGCCAGCCGAATATTCAAAATGGCGAACAGAAGTGCCAAAAGCTGACGTAACGTTTCGTGCAGCGGCGTGATTGGTTAAAGACAATGTGACGCAATTTGAAGAAGATGAGGTCACGCAGTGTAATGATATAACTTACAAATAACTCATCACAGTTTGGTGACGTATTGAGACATATGTAAATTCACATATTTGTAATTGCCAATTGTGGCTGATGATTGATACCTCAAAAGGATTAAAATATAAGTTTTAGATAGTTTTTGTTATATGAACAAAGGCTTAGGAACAAATGATAGACAGTGGATTTTGTATAGAAGTAGGTATATTTGAAATATGTAGCCTATCAATTGGAGTTAAGTGATATATTTTATGCATTTTAACTTTGCATGTATCTTTAGCATAAAGCCAGGTACAGATGATATTTTAGCATTGACAGTAAAATTGGGGTATACATATAAGCATAAAGTCTTTCTCGTTTCAACATGTTTAGTTCAGAATCTTTAACATCTTATCATCTTCTAACTTTTCATAACGTCATACATTCAAACAAATCCCCTAACATAAATAGTGACACCAATTATTTTTGTTAAGATAAATAATCTTGATGATAAAAGTTAAAACTTTGTCAGAAAATGTCTAGTTTCATCTTGGATTTCTTACAATAGACTTATAATATACAAACAATAAATCTATATTAGGGTTCCGCTTAAGAACGTCGTTTCAAAGGTCGCAGCAACCCGCTAACGATTTGCAGACAGCGTAAGTTGTATTAAAGTAATCAGCTGAAGATACTTCCTGTATGTATATTTTAATTCTTATATTTATATTTAATCACTGATTTCATATAACAGCTCTAAAGCTGAACCTTGCCAACTATGTATATTCATTTTGAACTTTTAACACCACCACCCCGCTCTAACAGTTTTTTTTTTCTGAAAAAGGGAATGGGGCTTGGGCCTCCTAGAAATTTCGCGGCGTTTATTTAAAAATAGGGAAATGTGCATGTTAAACTTCTTATTTGCTATCATACATCTTACATATTTATTACAAGGCCATCTCTATTTTCTCTTATTTTTGACCTCCTTCACTAGATTATCATAGTCCAGTTCACTTAAGATGCCACTGTAGTCATTTATCCTCATCAATGAGTCTAATTTTCGCATTTAGGCAATGAAATACAGAATTTTATCATTTTTAGAGGAAAAACTTGGGTTTATTTTCTGAGAGGAAGAAGCCTTTAAACAGCCACTTCTATATAAGGTAAAATAAACATGCCTCTAAAAATCTATTTTTGGCAAAAAGGGAATAAATTACTCTGTATTTTGCTTATTAACAGAATTATGATTGTTCTTAAAAATAGGTCAAAGGTAAGGGTGTCCAGGTAAAGATCCAAAATAGTGGTGATGATTTTAGGATTTTCATGGTTATTCTCTGACACAGTCCAGTGTTATGTTATGCTACCAATTTACCAATTGTAATGTTTCAGTGATATATTAAACAATATATCTTCGCTTGATAACAACATATTTCTATGACTCATAATTCTTACTGAAACATTTATAAATATAAGATGTACGTGGATGATACATAAAACGATCCGTCGTACATAAAATAAACATGTTTATTAGTATAAATGAATGTATGATTTCTTTATGGTGCATTTTGAACACCAGCGTTTATGATAAAAATATGCACATATGCATTTTATTTTTCATTTATATGTATAATTACTGATATTTACTTCATGATACATAAATTAATGTATTCTTATCGTGTTATTTGTCATACTTATTTATACTCGTATATTGTTGTCCCGAAATTTCTTTTCTGTAAATATTTGAGATAAATTATCTTGTTCATATATTCAAACCACTTCGACTTAGGGGTAACTATAAAGTTAGTTAAATATCTTACAGTGTATCTTTTCAATGATATATATAATACGTTTGAAAACTAGTTCTATTTTCTTGAATTAGTTTTCTTGCATAGTTTTAAGAGTAACTACAATTATGTGTTAGTTTTTATTTACATACATGTACACGCACTGTATTGGAATACCTCTTGGCAATTGAATGTCTAAAGTATTGTTTTCTGATAAACTTTTAATTTGTTAGTATTTACACATCTAATTAATATATTTTACTCACCTTTATTTCACTCCCTTATTTATGGCATACTTCCAGCTTACCTGCACTGCGCCGGTGGTTCTACCCAGACATAGATCTGGGGTCTTTTCACCATTAATTAGGTGAACGTCGCAAATATGGCCATGTTACAAAAATATAACTTTCTATCTGATGAGTTATAATAAACTGAAAATTACCTTCAGAAACTCAGAATATTGGTATGATTATTTGTTAATGTTTAATAGGAGGGCATATTTGTTTATTACCTAATTTAAGGCAATTCATTTTATTGATAGAAAACACAATCTGGTCTAATATTATTCGATATCTGGTATAAAAGAGAATTTTGTTGTTAACTATTTAGCACTAGCTATAAAAAGAATAGTAAATTATCAGCTTTAGCTTTAAACAATATTTTGGATATTTTACTAAGGTAGAATATATATTGCCTAAAGCTACATTATTCTAAATGCAAGAAAGATCTGCGCTGTATTGTATACATACGTTTTGCGATAACAGTTTGAATGAAAATAATGAGTACCATCATGTTTTCAATGTATTTTCTAAACAATTGTATTAAGCTACAAATAGTTGTTAAATTATCAGAAGTCCAGCGACTCCAGATTTACAGAAAACTCCCAAAGATGTTTTTTTTTCTTCAAAAGTTTAGTTAATAAATCAAGATTAATGTCCCGTTAGGTATTTTACAGACACAGAAATTGTATATTTAACTATTTGTATTGTATTTATCATTAATCTGTAAATAGTATAGAACATACTGTTTCTACATATATATATACATCAAAGATATCACGAACATTTGCAAGTTAAATGTTGCAATTAAATTACATTAAATCATTCAAATCAAAATGTTTCTGTCTAAATGTCTTATTATTTTTCATTCCATTTATTTTTATATGTCCCATATTGAGTTTCTTTAGAACTTATCGAGTTTTAATTTTCGTCATAAGTTGACATTTGTCGTATATTACAGTTTAATTGGTGTTTTCTAACACATATATGTTCATATTACATCAATAAAAGCATAAATCCCCACACGATACTAAACAGGAGACAGTTGATGCAAAATGACACATTTAGTGTTTCCCAGTCCGTTATACGCCCATATCATCAATAATTGTAAAGCTACCATAACCGTTACGTAAACAATGATATCCCTTATCGTTCTCTATTTAAGACAATAAACATACTACTTTTAGATATCTCAAAGTTCATATCTTGACACAAAAGTAACAAGACAAATATCTAGGGATTCAGCATCAAATAGTGTAGACACTAATCAGACGGCACTTGGAGGATGTAAACCAATTGCAAACAACACAACAAGTCAAGTAAATGTGTAATGACCGTTTAAAAGTGTATATCACTCTTAAAACCATTACAATCAATCTGTTGTTCACACTCTCCTATCGATCAACAGTATTTGTTTTTCTTTGATGGATAATAATGATCTTTTCAGCATTGCAAACTGCATCCCATAGTCGTAAAATAGCCACGTTGCTCTAGTATAACGCATACAACCGCAAGATCCGCACTGCATATTTATTTTCTTTAATTGCCTCACCATCCACGATCAGACCAATCAGCGTCGTGACATTTTAAAAATGATGTAAATCTCAAGACAATACAATATATCCATTGAAGGACAATTCACCATCTTAAAATAGGAAAAGTGAGAATCCAATATTTAATGTGGCTTGACAAAGCAAACCAATACTTATTCAAATTTGAACAACGGTGTGCAATTTGCTTTAATTCAGGTAAAAAAGGCGTGCAGTGAACTGATGCCCTTTAGAGGTCAAACCCTATTAATCGAAAACCGTTCAGAGGAAATATCTGGGTAGTCTAAATAGTATACAGTATATAGTATAAATATAATCGCAGGTCCGTGGTTTTATTTTACGTGAACAACAACGTTAGAAAGAAAACGGAAACAATAGATTGCGAGCTTGTAGAAAGCACATTTACGATTTCTAAGCCTCGTTGTCAACACACATAATCACTGAGTCTTAGTTTCGCATTTACTGACACAGAGATGCATCCCACAGTGTTTTAACTTATTGTCAGCAGGCTTCTTGTTCTAACATATTCTTACGCACATTCTTGACGCATGTTGAACAAGTTCTGATAACCATGTCTAATAAAGAGAAAATTAATCATAAACTACCTAGGATGGATTCAGTGGGAATGGGTGCTTGCACCCCCCCCCCCCCACACACACACAAACACACACCAACCAGGTAAAATAGTAGATTTGTGAAACATATACATGTTAGCTTAAAATACTAAGGTTTTAAAGTAATTTTTGTCTGTTGACTGCTTAGGTCGTTTTTATGATCCCATAACTGTGTATATATTTACTGCGATTAAATTGAATGGATCTTGATTCATACCCCGCCCCTACACAAATTTTCTCGATCCGCCCCTGCACGATGTATGAACGTATGTACGATGCCGCCTTACAATTTCCTTTTAAATAACAAAAATACTTTCCAGAATTTTAGTATAGGATTCACCCAGCTGTTACATTAGTTTATCGTAACTAATTTGCTGTAACAACGTTATTTTACATAAAATAGCGACCATCTATTTTTCTTATACAGCGTACATTCCAATATAACATAATTACAACAAATCAATTATTTAATCAAGTCACATTGAAAACTGTCGATCTCTGTATGATCAGAAATATTTCAAGCTTGGCGAAAAAAAATCAAACGTTGAAATAGTTTTCTAATCACATTTTTCCATAAGGTGTTGCCCGTCACTCCATTGCCTATCAATAAAACCATCTTTGCCCTTGCGTTGAGATTTATCGACGGGGTTGGAAATATAATTCACGCAACATTGACTAATTTTATGGAAAAAATGCTTCCCGACGAAATCAAAATTACCTTCAATGGCATCCCTGCCTTAAATCCGACTTAAGCGACCCCGGCCATGCGTAGCAATACCTAATTGTCCGTGGACTACTTTCTGCGCGATCCATCAAGCTACCCGCTCCTCATTTTCGCGGATGAATACATGTGTACGATACGAAACATTATTTAGTACTTCTTGGACAAATGATATATGATACGTTCGAAACATATCGGGCAACATCCCAACATATAAAGATTCGTAATGGTAAAAGCAAAGATGTTCCGGATACATTATTCTCACCCGACCGGTGTAGGATTCTTCCGATTGCACATAAAGATGTCAGAAATCATTTTCTTGATGAATTTATAAATAGAGGTTGCAGACAGTGACCCGTGCGTATGCTTGAAAACAAGTAAATCAACGAAACATATAGAGAAACAGGCTGCCTAATCCGAATCATGCGACATTTGTTAATTGCTAATATATTAATGTTATTTGCAAACAACTTCATGCATATAAAACAGTATATGTCAATGAAGACCTAGAAGCAAATAGTGCAGATCCTGATAAATCAGCATTAAATAAGGCAGACTTTTCTAAGTCAAACCACGGTCATATTTCTCTTTAATTCAATCAGACACTATCAATCTTGATATTATCAGCAGATATGGTCGCTAAGAAGACAGGTGTGAAGTTTAAACTCAGTAAATGCCGTGTTAGTTAAATGGTATTTTAAGGTGAGGTATAAGAATATGAATGCATTACTGAAACCTGAGCGCCACGACAACGCCGACGCCAACGCCGTCCCGAATGCTGTTCTTTTACACAATAGTCAATATAAAGAGAAACTACAGGTTTCCTTTATTAATTAACTTTGTTTATAATCAAAACGCCGGCCGCAATAGCTCAGGTGGTATAGCGTCGGCTTGCGAACCCCGGCCGGGTCAAACCAAAGACTTTAAAGTTGGTAGTAGTGGCTTCCCTCCTAACGCTCGGGGCAAAGGGGACAGCATTACGCCTGACTCGTCGGTGTCAGTATTATGGACCGGCCGGGTTCAGTCCCTGGGCACCTCATAAGTGCCCCTGTGCTATAATGATAGAAATGTCGCTGCGCAGTATCGGCAAAAATGCCGGCTAATCCCTAATCCCAATCCCAATCCTATAACCAAAACGCAACAATAGTTAAACAACAACGGTTAACAGGCCAACAAGCACGGAACCAAAAAGCGATGTTAAAGCCTGCAGATTACAAGGCTGTTACACGAACCAGAGAATCAAGAAATATAATTTCCGGCACAATCTTACTCTGACTAGTAAATTATTGTTTACTATACATCGTCAATTCCATTATTTGACGGAATAATTGATTTTATTGTCAGGCTCATTTGAACCGAGCAATTCCCGTAAAATGTTATTATTACAAGCCCCAGGATATACTGAACGGGACCGGAAAATATACCCCCTGTCAGCCAGGTTGGATCGCTTAACAACCGGTTGACAAAATATAAAAAGACAATCCCCGCTTCCTTGCGTGACACTGTTTCAGTTAATCAATTATGGCTGTTTATATACCGAGATCAACAACGTTCAATTATGTACAACTCCTCCCTTCCACTCAAGATTTAAATCATGCATCATTCGTAACCACTCGGATCTAGACGAGTTCGGACTATTGAAATTTTGCCAGATGTTCCAATTTACGAAAGTTACTACATTATTATTACTAATTTGCAATTTCAATTACCGATTTTGGACTAAAACATGTACAATCAATCTTACTGGGAGGTGTCAAAATCTTTATAAACTAAATAATAACATTATAATACATAATTTTATTGATTTCGTTTCGTCATTTTTCTCAAAACCATTTGTTATACTTTTCCAGATTTTTATGTGCTTGTTGCAGTTTAGTGCTCAATAGCAAACAGGTGTATAATTCATTATATTTCTATAGAAAATATTAACCAAGTATTTGCTAAGCGGGACAAAACAAAGTAATAATATGCCATAGAAAATTAATAGTTAATATTTTGTTTTGTACTCCTCGGTTAAGTCCCCTGATTGCTTGAGTCATAAACATGGGAAATGGTTCTACATAAAAGTGAACGAATACTGAAAAAATATGAATTATATAAATCAGTTATGGATGGAATAAACAAATTTAAATTGCTTCAAAATAACAATGGATTAATAAATTAATCAATTAAATTTCGTGCTCTTATTAACAAAATTGTCAACATTACTTACGTTTGTCTTTCATTAATAAAATTGCGGCTTTCATTATAATCTGTTCGATTATTTTAAAAGTAAAACTAAGTATTACTGAAATGAAAACATGACTTATTGTTACGTATCAATGAATAGGAGTTTAACTTAATTTAATCACGAATAACAATTCTACAATACAATAAGCCGATAAATAATGAAATTCTTTAAAAGTCGCAGAGTACACCAGTGAAGAAAGGATACGTACGTACCGGTTAAATAAAGTATTGTTCTACCCTTTCTCAATAAACTGTTTTTGCTGATATGCAAGCTATCACACAAGGGAATTAACTGCAAAAAGCATACTTTCGTTTTTTCTTAAGGAGTAACTCCCCTTATTTGCTTAAGATCAGTTATAGGTAGTAAAATAAGCTATTCTGTCGACTAATGAATGATGTTGGTCAAGATATTAAAAGTGACTACATTTAAATTTATACTATTTACATTACAATGGGAGGGCAAATATAAACAATAATATTATATAGTGGGGACAGTACAGCGTGAAACAACACATACACGTTATTAATATTAGCAAGTTACTTGTACGGCAGACGCTGCTGCCGATAGGGATGATTAAACATATTTGACTATCACTATCTGACGACAATTTTTTATTGTGACAATCACGACAGTTTTTGACGTGAGAATGGATTTTTAAGACGTTACTTTTTTAGATTATTTCTTGATGATGAACCGTATTTATGATTACCGCTTAGATTCTATCGGTGAACATCCTGGTCACATGACTCTCCAGTAACAATCAGCAAACATGATCTTCAGCACGTCGTCACTTAACCTTATCACAAGCACAACTTTGATAATAAAAAAAATGAGATACCAAGAAAAAAATGCAATGTTACTAAATAAAAAACTACCTAAACAATAATGATTTGTGCATTGTGAGGCTGCTGCACATGTGCATTTTCTACTTGCAGACTTTAGTTTTATAGTTAAATGTTGGCAACTTTTTTCTTCAACATAAGTAACATCATTGAAAAGCTATCAACTGTATATCAGTTTTGCCTTATATTTTGTTTTAAATCATTCTGTGGTTTCAGGATTTTTTTCTAGAGATGTAAAGTATACTAAAAACATTCAACTAACTTGTTGAACTGTTCCAGTTTTTGCGTCGCCTTTGCTGCTTCGCATCAACGACTTTTCTTGTACATTTGGTGACTAACAATAAATTCTACACTCTGTTTCGCCCCCCCCCCCCCCCCAAACCAACAACAAAAAAAAAAAACAGTGTTGAAAGCTCACTTTTAATCTATTTACTCATTATTAAAGTTTTATTTTGAATACCACAGCTGGTACCTGTTCACACGTACGTGTCTTGCTTCGTCTGCCATGCAGCTTGTAGAGCTGGAATATAACCTGTAAGTCGTATTTACATCAACACAATGAGTAAAAATTTAGAAAAAGATTTATTTAACAAAGTAATTACGCTTTAACTTACTTGATCTATAGCCAATGTCCCTAAAACGCATAAGTTGGTGCTTCATCATATCACCAAACTTTACTTTGGGTGAGTGGGGTACCATGTGAAGACTACACAGTAACCTGATTCATAGAACCTCTGGGTTGAGTCTCATCTTCTACTTTTTCCCCCGCAGAAATCGATAAAAACATAACAATTGTACATTTGAAGTATATAATCCTCCGTTTCCGATGTGAACTCTTTCACAATTGACTTTTTCTAAACTCATAACCTCGTATGCTTTCAAGTCATCCTATGTAGACCATTGGCCTACCAGACAGACGAATGGCGTAGTCTAGAAGAAACGTCACCACTTGTGACATCATGGCATAAATAAAAACAAGCCATCTTATTCATTCTAGAACATTTTATTTGTTCTAAAGACGTTGCGTCCCTTAAAACACAAATATTTATTCAATTGCGCGACGTTTTGAGCCCTCGCTTGTGGCACGAAATTTAATCCGTTCGGATGCGCGTGTCAGTTTAATCACTCTATTGTTTGTTAAAACAAATGTTTTGTGTAATTCTATAGATGCCTTATCAATATAGCCTAAACGTGTGTATCTTTACCTCTATTGACGTCAAGATCACTTATATGTTTATTATTAGTATGGTTAGCTCATTTATAGAGCAGATTCGTCATTATGTTTGTGTAACATTATGGTAAGCTAACTTTCACAAATCAACCATTGTTATTTAGTTGCTTAAAGGTGGTATCCGAAAGTTTGGACCAAAGACTTTTGTTTTCAAATAACGAAGTAAGTCATTGTGACATAAAAAGAGCCTGCAGAATGCTGTTTATATATGTCTTAGTGTAGCAGGACTGGTTGTTTCGATATTAGTGTTGGCTCACATTTTGTTTAGTATGAGTTATTGACAAAGGTGAAAACACATGACGTAAGTATTTGTAAGTTCCAATAGTTTTAATGAACTAATATCAATCTATTGGCATATAGTTACAAAGATTGTGACACACAGTATAGAATATAAATTTTAATACATACAACTAATAAGGATCCATATCTATTCGATTTTAGAGATACTGCATAAATTTAGGGTTTAATTTGGAATCCCAATGAAAGGCATAAAGAGAGAAAGTGGCCCTAGCTCTGACAAAAGGTAAAATATATCTTGTGAATGTACGTGAGGCAAAGGGCGCAGAGAACGGATTTCTCTCCTTTATATACCCATTTAAAGTCAAACAGCATGAAAAACTCGTGCACTGCATGGACACAACTTAAAGTATAATACTAAGTGGATAATAAAGCACCATATGTAAGACAGTAAATTTACATAACTAAATAAAGCAGGCCTATATATAACCCAAATGTCAACTGGTCGCTTGCATATTATATCTGCTGATAAAGTTCTGCTGGAATGAACACTGGCTAGTGGTCAGTTATAATGCTATCAGCACCTATGATGGAGTTGAAGTGAAAAAGTTCTTACGGAACATGATTTTCCAACAACACGTACATGTGCACTTTGTTTTAGTCTGTTTATGCCTCTGCTGCCAATGCCGGAAGTATGGCCCATGTGAGCTATAGTCCTTTAACTTTACAGGGTGTTGGCTTGTCTGGACATACTGGTGAAATATCCCTCACGAACTGGTCGGCCTCTCAAGGGTTTCAAATGAGTTCTTGAAAGTCAGCCATTCTGTAATTGAAACTTTCATTATTTCAACTTTAACAAATTATCTTGGCCTGAACAGACATATACTTCCAAGATAGCATCATTGTTGAATTATTTCTAGGCACCAGAATTTTTAGATAATTATCTGAAATGCTGGATTCATCAATCCATTTTTTCAGGCCTAATTTCAAAGCTGGTGATGCTGCTCGTAAAATGTTAAAGTTAATATCATGACCCTTCAGTATGACTGGTAGTCCTTGGTACACAAGATGTTTCATTCCTAAACCAGTATCCTGATCAAAGCACATATCCCAAATATTACAATATATCCTAGCCTGGACAGCACAAAATTTCCAGGATAAACTCCATCAAACGAAATTAAATTTCTAGGCATGTTTTTATTAACTAAGAAGTGTATATAATACTGACAGATAAATTCAGTTATATTTTTACACTGCGTATCTGTCCATATATTTATTATTTAACATCTAGAAATCATGTTCTGAACAAGGCACTCTCTCTCTCTCTCTCTCTCTAATCTACTCATATATAAACATATGTAAGTCATTTTAACTTAATCGCCAAGGTTCTCTTAAATTTCTTATTAGGTTGCCTTTAAACTTCGATTTAATATATTTTAGTGTTTATCTCTAGCATAAGTAAACATTTGTCCATTTTACAAAATATCTATATATTGTACGGCTTAACAACAAACTACATTATTATCATGTATTATCTTGAGCAAATAATTCCAATGATAATTAACTATAAACAACTCTTAATTATAATGCAAAATAGGTTTGTACAATATTTACAACACATACTTCCAACTAATTTTCATACAGTCAATTTTTTTGTGATATATTGATCCTATATGAACGTACCTAATCTAAATTAGATTAACCCTTGTCTGGTAGGGAGTTTTTGTCAGGTCTGGGGTGTCTGTGTGATATTCATCACAAATTGGTAGCTGACAAGGTATGTCTTGTGTATCAGGTACTTGCTCAGTTTGAGAACTCAGTGGGTATTGAATCCCATTATATTTCTTCAAGTGGTCAACATTGGTAACTATCCTTTTGTTTGTGGTTACAAGTTGGATTTCATAGGTAACATCTGTTACCTTTCGGAGCACTTTGTACGGACCGGTCCAGTCTAACCCCAATTTCATATTCGCAGTTACGGGGTACCAGCGCTAAACAAGACCATCCGCCTCATATTTTTTAGGTTTTAAACCCTTTGCGTACGACTTCGTTTGTCTATAAGCAGCTGTTTGTAAATGTTTAGTAACTTGTGTGTGTATAGATGTCATGGATTGCCTCAGCCATTCTACATATTCTGAAGGACACATAGAGGATTCGGTTTCTTTGTATCATTAAACAATAAGTCCGTGGGCATTGTGTTTTCCCTTCCGAACATGAGCAGATTGGGACTACATTTTGAGTTTTCGTGTACAGAGGATCTATAAGCCATCATTACAAACGGAAGATGATCATCCCTATCATCTCTGTTTTCATTGACGAACAAAGCAAGTATCATTTGATTCGTCGTCCTTATATTTCTTTCTGATAATACATCTGACTGAGGCCTGTATGGTGTGGTGTTTTTTTTTCAATGTCCAATAATTTGTACATGTGTTTAAACAACCGGGATACAAACTCAGGACCTTGATCAGTGTATATAATGGATGGTTCTCCATATCTACATATAAATTCTGTGTTCAACTTGTCTGCTACTGCGAGGGCTGTGTGATCTTTGAGAGCGTATGCCTCAGCAAATTTTGTGTAATAGTCACTGACGACCAGAATGTACTGGTTGCCGCCATATTATGTAACATTAAATGGGCCCAAAAGTGCAATGCGATCTAAGGATTGACATAAAATATTTTGTTTCAGTTCAGATTTGCCTTTTCCAGGACCAGGTTTCCGTCGGGAACACATGCCACATTCTCCGATCCAGCGTTTGATATCACTAGAAAAAACATTGCCAATAAAATCTTTCTTTGATCACTATGATTGTTCTATCACGTCCTAAGTGAACAGCAATTCTCTTTGTGTGTAACTGATTGCAGATTTCAGAAAGCAAAGTTTGTGGCACGACTAAACGAAATGTATGATTTGTGTGTTTACGCCAAAGGACACTGTCTATTACAACTAATGATTCCCACTGACTCCACAGAATTCAAACATTACTAGTGTATTGTGCTATTTCAAACTTAGATGGCTTACTTGGAGAGTTGGCTTTAAAGTTAAGTATAACCCTTACATTTGGATCATTTAACTGCATATCAGACAATTCATTATTGGACCAGGATTTAATCCAGTTTTAGGATTGGGTTTTTTTCTGTACAGGAAATGCTTTCAAATAGGAAAACATTTGTCCAGACTCTTGGTTCCCAGAAATATTTAAACAACAGTTTGGTGGTTTCATACAATCAGAAACAGTCAAATGACAGCCTTTTTGTTCCTGGAAATAGTCTGATTTTTTTCTACAATCTTAACAATCAGTGCTACAACACTTCTTTCTGATTGGCCTTCGAGATAGGGCATCAGCTTTGGCATGAAGCTTGCCTTTGCGGTACTCAACTGAAAAATCATATGTGTAAAGTGTTGCCATCCAACGTGCAAGCATTACTTCGGGTTCTTTGAAATTTCTAAGCCATAACAAGGAAGCATGGTCAGTTCTTACCAGAAACTTTTGTCTCCACAAGTAGTGTTTGAAATGTTTGACAAATGTTACAACAGACAACATTTCATTATAGGTGGTGCAGTAGTTTGGTTGAGACTTGTTTAATGCTTTACTAGCATATGTGTTACCCAGGCTTCATTATTATCATTATTATTATCATTTTTATCATGTATCTGTTTGCTCTAGTTAGTAACCCTTTAGTGTGAGTGGTCAGTTATATTTTGTCTAGTAATGTGTGTCCAGTCTGGTGTGTCCAGTCTCTATCCTCTGTGTCTTGTCTGTACTGTTTTGAGTGAGTAGTGCGGTATGGAACTGGTTTGGTAACTTATCTTTCTCACCAGATCATAACAATCTAAAAATACTAACTAAACAGCATCCATACTTCATTTCAGTCTCAGAACTAACATCTTAATTCAACTTCACTTTGGGCTAGGTCTTCGACCAGTACACATGCTTAGCTAGAGATTTAACTTTTTAAATCTTGTATACTGGACCTTTAATAACTGCTGTCCGGTTTGGTTTGTTTAACGAGTTATTTCTAGTGAGGTTTATTGTAAATTTTATGTTGGCTTTATATGACCTACATTAATAATAACTATTGACTTGTCATATATATACCATTTCGTTTAAAACCAATTCTCACCTGGAAAAAAACACTATTGGACCTGCACTGGAACTGTTATTTTTATAACCCCCGGTTAACATATGAAACAACCCGTTCTTCATCATTTTGAATCTGTGATAAAACAGCACCAATTCCTGTATTACAACCATCATTATCTAGTATGAACATCCCTGATTCTTGAAGAAAGCCGAGTATTGGTGTTTAGCTAAGGAGCTCCTTAAGATTTTCAAAGCTATTAATTGCCTCAACTTTTGCAGGATTGCAGGCAATGTCGTCTTTGAAAACAATATGACCCAGATACTCAATTTGTTTTCTAAAGAAGTGGTAATTTAACTGGCTTTGCTTCGCCTACATCAATGTGATGCTCTTTTTGCGTTGTCTGATTGACATGGCCTGACTCATCTGCAAAAATGTCTTTATATTCTAGAAAAAGTTCTTTGAATTGTTTGTTTTGATCTACATTAAGATTTTCTCCAAAGCTTCCTCATAAAGGGGAACTAAATGCGAAGAAAGAAGTACTGATTTCTCATGACATACCGGATCAGGTGTACATGTGTTGACCTCAGTGACTGGTAGAATACTTCCGATTGAACAAGTCCTTGAAATTCTAATCTTTCTGTCTGTGAGGTTTAATAAGGCTACTGGAACAGTGAAAGTGCCAGTACTAACCGAAGTTCTTGCCATCAGTAAACCTTTCTTGCAAAGAAATTTGTGAGGTCCCAGAACTCCACAGGGCTGGGTGAAAACAACATCGATTTTTGCCAATATTGTCAGTTCTGATTTAGGTGGAATTGTGACCGAAGTGTCCAGTCCAATGCGTGCAACAGGCTGTGTTTGTTGTCGTGAGAGTTTTATTTTGTGTTTTCCAATGACCATGTAGTTCTTCCCAAATCTAATATTTACATCATAGTCATCCATAAAATCTGCTGCTAAAATTGCGGTTATTTCATCTAAGTCAGCCACTTAGAAGTCATAGTTGAAGACCCGGTTGTCAATTTCAAAATCAAGGTTAATTTTTCCCCATACATAAAGGCTTTCTCCATTTGCAGCAGTGAGTCTATTGGACACCTTGCAAATACTAGCTAAGTCTATTCCCATTTTGATAGCTAACTGTGTAGAAATTATGCTTGTAGATGCACCTGTATCAATCAATGCATGGAAACAACAACTTTTCTCAATTACTTTTGCATACAAACATGACCTCTTGACACTAGACAATGTTATTGTTTGTTGCCCTGGTTCTTCATGACTTACTTTGGCTGAACTTTTGGGCGCAAGACCAGCCTCATCATGTTTTCCGATACATTGGAAGAACATTTCGATGCTATGTGTCCTTTCCCATGGCACTTAAAGCATACTATGTCTTTTGACCTTTCCCTACTATTTGACCTACTTCTATTTTTCTCTACAAGTGTTTGAGGGAGATTTTCAAACAAATCAGTAAGTTCGTCAAGCATGTGTTTGCTCTTTTGTGAGACTGAATGGCAGTCTTGTGGGGTTGTTTCTTCAAATCTTGGTTTTCGCAAAATACTATGGGAGTGCTCGAAAGCCCCAAATACAATTGCTTATAAAATTGCCTCATTCAGTGTGCGTGGATGTGTAAATTGCTTAATTTTGAATTTTGGCTTATTTAAGCCATAAATGAACTGATCAATAGTAGAGATTTCTCTTGCATCAGCTTCCATGCGAGGATATGCTTTTGCGCCACGTTTTTGTAAACTATAACAATAGTCTGTCACATTCTCAGATAACTGTTTGTATTTTTATGATAGTCAGTTATTTGTCCAGCATTTAGGTCAATTAGTAACCGTTGAGCTGTACCCTCAAACTCATAATCAGTTGTTGAGCCCGTTCAGTATTGGTCTAACTATTCCTGTTTGCAACTTGCTCAAAGTGAACAATGTAATCATTCCAATCTGTAGTTACGCAATCAAATTTATCAGGGTTCACATTCTTACGCATACTCTGAACACAGTCGTGTTTTTGGTTGTCCATTACCATTCCCTGTTGTCTACTATTTGCGTAAGTTTGTAAAATCTCCAAGTTATGTGTTGACCGTGTCTGCTCATTACTTGACCCCATAGGTACACAATACCTTAAAGGAGTAGATGTGTAGTTTCTGTGTAACACTCTGCTGTCTGAGAGTGGCTGTTTGCATCTGTTTAGTAAAGTAGATGGTGTAGGTGTATGAAGAAGGCTCTGGTCAAGAAAATTCAGTTGTGTGCCATGCAAACCATTCAATGCATGCACAGATTCATTTTGATCAACTTCATGGTGTTGCATTAGGTTTGAATCATGTTGATAGATGTCATTATCTAATGTGATTGTCCTTCTGGGTTAAAAAGTATGTGTGTTCCAAATATCTGAGTAAGATGCCATGTTTCACCTAGTAATAGCTCAAATCCAAACTATGCCTGCTTACCATAAAATAAATTGAAAAATAATCCCGGACGAGCCCCCAAAATGTAGCAGGACTGGTTGTTTTGATATTAGTGTTGGCTCACATGTCGTTTAGTATGAGTTATTGACATAGGTGAAAACACATGACGTAGGTACTTGTAAGTTTCAATAGTTTTAATGAACTTACATCACTCTATTGGTATCTAGATATATACGAAGATTGTGAAACACAGTAGAGTATAAAAAATTTTAATACATACCACTAATTACGATCCATATCTATTTGAATTAATAAAGATACTGCATAAATTTAGGGTTTTATTTGAAATACCCGGCCAAAATATAAAATACCCCAATGAAAGGCATAAAGAGAGAATAATAAAGCACCATATATAAGACAGTAAATTTACATCATTGAATTAAGCAGGGCTATATATAACCCAAGTGTCAACAGGTATTTCCTATCTGAGCCACGCTGCCGAGATAGCTACTTTTCAACTGAGAAAAACACGTGACAACTGACTGACTATGTTTTACCGTTATCCAGGTAATCCGCTCTGATGTCGATATTTATTTTTAGACGAGATCACTGTGGTACGTATTTATGGATAAGGAAAAAATAAAAGCTAAAGTATTTCATCGCAATGTGTCCTGTCTAACAATATGGTTAGTGTTTAAAATCGTCTTTACTTAAACTATAGTATTAGTTTATATAGAAAGTATGCCTAAATCTTTCAAGGCAGTAGGGAAAATATTGTTAAAAGCATTTGATATAGGCAAACTGTCGGATACCACCTTTAATACTTGTACGCATAGATCATAACTTTGGCAAATCCAATGTTTGTTGTTTTTTTCTTTGGGAAGGGGTGGAGGTGTTGCTTGCGACAGCGTCCCGAGTTATGAACAAGCTGAATTTCGTAAGCACGAAGGATTGACCCTGCATGGCCTTGACTGTGCGCGGCCAGTAAATGCCAGGCGGAAAAGTAGTGCGTGTACAGAAACAAATATGTATGTCGATGGACACTAGACGCGTCACTTGTGTTCTAGTGGTTATATTGTGTAATGCAGTTATATGTTAAATGTCTATTTATTCATAAACAACGCAGCACAGGATCCCACTCAATGAATGAAGGAACAAAATGAGGGAATCAAATATTAATGGAACGAGTGTTCCACTGGCTATGAACTGCATACTAAGCCGAGATACTTGCGTTATTGCGCGCTGGGTCTCACTCTCTTTTGTGGCTCGTTATAGGGTTTGCAATCGGGATAAATTTAGATTCAGATGATCTACTGACTAGCTAATAAAATGGGATTAATTTTAATCTCATGTATTTGGTCTCGTCCGGTAGCACTCATTAACACTCACATTAGACTTAATTTTAGTTAAAGTAGGTATCTGTTTGGGCCAACATTTCTTTTCTCAAATGACCAAAAAGTCATTATTACCTGGAAAGGGCCTTCAAAATGTTGTTCGTTGATGTCCTAAATTTGTGTAATCAGTCAACCATAAATCACCACTCGTCGTTGCAAACAGATATTCCCTATCCGAGCCACGCTGCAGAGATAGCTATTTTTAAACTGAGAAAACCACTAACTTTTGAGATCACGTTATAAAGTCATCCGGGTAATCAGCTCTGACGTAGGCATCTTTTTTTAGCATAGGCCACTATCGAGATTTGTATATAGTTGAAAAGAATACACATTCAGAGTGATCTTTATCACGACTTGTTTTGTCTAACAATTCGGTTGGTGTTCAAAATAGTATTTATCAAGACTATAATGTGGCTGTATAGAAACAATTATGCCCACATTCCCCGAAGCGATGGTTCGATATTGTTTCATGTATATGATATAGGCAATCTGTCTCAAGCGATGGTTCGATATTGTTTCATGTATATGATATAGGCAATCTGTCTCAAGCGATGGTTCGATATTGTTTCATGTATATGATATAGGCAATCTGTCTCAAGCGATAGTTCGATATTGTTTCATGTATATAATATAGGCAATCTGTCTCAAGCGATGGTTCGATATTGTTTCATGTATATGATATAGGCAATCTGTCTCAAGCGATGGTTCGATATTGTTTCATGTATATGATATAGGCAATCTGTCTCAAGCGATAGTTCGATATTGTTTCATGTATATGATATAGGCAATCTGTCGAATACCACCTTTAATATTCTGCACATATCCACAACATTGAGAGCGGAGTTGGGTATTTTGATAAAAGACAGTTAACTTGCATAAAAACAAACGACAGTTTATCTACACCGGTTCTTTCTTCAATAAGACATATCCAAAGTTTTTACATTGTAAACTTCTGACATACTTTTTCCTTCTAAGAGACATATCAATAGTTATTTATTAGTTAACTACTGACATACTAATGTCTACACAAAAACATATCCAAAATTTGGACTTTCTTAACTTCTGGCGTTCTTATTTCTTTACTAAGACATATCCACTGTTATTAGTTTCTGACATGCCTAAATATAAATAAGGCAAAACCATACATTGTTTTTTCCAGTGTATTTTGATAACTTAATTATTATAATAATAATAATTATACGAGAAAGGGTTGTTTAAACAGGCTAGGTTCCTTTATAATTTATATTGCTGGTATGCAACAAGGTATGTCTAATGTACTCTATGAGTTTTACTATACTCGGGGAAAGTAAAAAATAACCTTACAGCATTTACTTCACAAATAACTTTTAATAAAAGAAAACAAATAATACACTACAACATTTACACAATTTCACACAAAACGAAAAGCAGACAATACATTACAAAACTGAATATAAATGCCAAACACATCATACAATTTCATTCATATCGCTTAATAAGAACTATACTACTTCTATTCTGAAAGAATCCTACCTATTTTCCACGATTAAACAAGGATGTTGTGTAACATATAAAGTTTCCAAATTTTACGACAATCTTTAATTTAAGTTAGAGTGTACAGAGTGTGACGCTGACAAAGACATTTTACGTACTCCCAATGAAAGCTTATACTGATTCTGATATTAAAATAAAGTAGTTAATATGTTACTGTAAATTATTATTTAAAACAAATACTATTAAAAGACAAAAGCCTGAATAAAAACACAAACAAATAACGTTGCTAACGCCTTTTTAACCTGCAAGGCTCGACTTCATTATTACACATGGTATGGTATTGCTCTTCTCATATTCGTTGTTATGTATTAGCGATTCTAAATTATTGCGTATTTTGGAACAGCACAAAAACTTTAAAACTTATTATAGCAAACTCATTTACTGCTATATTTGATAAGGTGGCTTTAACATGACTGCCAACATAGTTCTGTGTTACACCAGCGTTGTAAGATATACAACAACATCAGATCAGATAGGTTGTGCTTATCTGGAGAAATATTTCATAAACATGACTGCCAACATAGTTCTGTGTTACACCAGCATTGTAAGATATACAGCAACATCAGATCAGATAGGTTGTGCTTATCTGGAGAAATATTTCACAAACATGACTGCCAACATAGTACTGTGCTACACCAGCATTGTAAGATATACAGCAACATCAGATCAGTTATGTTGTGCTTATCTGGAGAAATATTTCATAAACACAATAAATAGTAAAACTAGAAGCACTTTAAAGCCAGGGTAAAAATCATCAAAGATGATGAAACATAATACTAAATTATTCATGAAATAAAAACAGTGAAGTAAAACTTTAAAAAAGGTTCAGCACATTTTAAATATTTATTACGTTGCTAAAAGCTACAGCACTTAGAACTTAATAGGAAATATAAGCACATATATTTTATTAGAAAGAAAACAAAAAGCATGTAAACTGTAAAGTTTAAACTTATAACAAAAGCTCATAGTTGAAATAGTAACCAGTTAGGGCTGAGCCTTGAAAACAAGAACACAAAAAGCACTTCTTATATTAAACCAAGTTGTGGACAGCTGTGTCTTCATTAAACATAGATAAATTGTCAAATTGAGCATAAAATAGAACAACTACTTTAAAAAACAAAAACCAACAACAAACAGTCATGTGAAACATTATAAAATGGTTGAATTTAATTTTGGCATGACCGAAATAATGACATTAATAAAATATATCTCCCACATACAGTGTATCGGCCCTATGTTCGTATAAATAAACTGTTCACATTTTAAACACGTTCACACTTTAAACATGCATAATGATTTACATTGTAGTATGTTGTGTGTGACATGTATGTCCAATCGGGCTGGGTGTGTTAATGGGAATAATATTTTGTCTATTACTGTGTTTTTGTACACATGTCACAATAATAAACATTTACTTACTTACTTACTAAACTATAAGGTAAAAGAAGAAAAAATATAACCAAGTACATTTTCCCCCACGCGTTTATAACGGTCAGAACATCAAACTATTAAACATATTTCCGCCGTTTAAAATAACACCAACAACTTAAGATACATTTTATATTTACATGCCACATTTTCAGCCTTTAACTGTCACTTCTGATATAAAAAAGTTTTTTGTTTTCTTTTTGTTTTTTCAAAATACATTGTAGCGATACAGCTAAGGTCATAAGAGAGACGCCCAGATATTTTTCTAGCGAGAGAAAGAGTAACCCAGCGACCGATGGTACCCATTATTGAATTCAAAATATTTTACCATTGGGTAAGTTGAATAAAAAAGACGGTGTCTTATAAAAGCTTGTAAACGAAACAGTAAATAGCTGCCAAGTTTAAGCACAACATGAAATCTAAAAATTAAATAAAATACAGTTCATATTTCATTTTTAACAAGTAAATACATATTATAAATGATTTTGCTGTTCTTAATTATGACTGCATTTAATAAAAGTCGCTTCAGCTCACTCATGTTCATTGTCGCCCCTTCCACGACTATGATTTAACATTTATCATGTTTAATAGGTCAATATAAATGAACGTGATATTTATATCACTTGACCCATTCACAAAACATACAACGTACTTAAATCAACACACTTGAAAAAACAACAACTATTTCTCTTTTTTATCGTTAAATATTACTTGATAACCAAAGCAACAAAAACTATCAACAACATCATAAATAACAAGTCGTGTGATTAACTAATCTACTTCCACGATATGAAATATCGGGACCATTTGTATAACAAGCGATGTCATAATATAAACACTTTGTTCACTGGCCGGGTTTTACACAACACAAAACATGAACAGTGTGTTAGTTAGTCTACATAACAACGGGATGTTTCAATGTTATAATGGTTAAATGTACAAGAATAAATCAGGAAAAAAATCTATTTATAGGATGCTAAAAGGATATTAAGCACCACTGTCAGTCGTTTTCCTGACTGACCGTTCAAAGGCGGTAACTGTTGGACTCTTTTCCATATTTGTGTAATGCCATTCTCAGTGTCTTCCTTATTTGGACATTTTTTACTGGCGTGCTGTTTCATTTTTTCTTATGCCATAATTGCTTATAAGACCTCTTCATATTTTCGTATTAAAATGTATCTAGGTAAAACAAAAATTGGTTTACCTAGTCTCATACTTTCCCAAAAATTGACAAAATATTTAAAGTAAAGTATTTCACACAAAAAAAGAGAAACATTTGCCATACATCTATTCAGCATGTCTTTTGGTTTACATGCTACATGCACATACTCTTTATAATAGTATCTAAAAATCTATTGACTCGAGATATTTAGAAGAAGTAGCCATTCTAAATTTACAGTTTATAAAAATATACTGATAAGTGGAAGTAATGGGTAGACATAATGTACAATACAATGATTATAATATAACCTAACTAGTAACCACAAATAGAAAAACAAAAATGACCTACATTAAACAACAAAGCGTGACCATTCTTCATATAAAGTAATACACATTCTAGTTATATACAAATAAATGCAAATGTTGTGAAAATGAAAATATTTCGCGTTTTTAAATAATCACGTCAAAATATTTTAGTCTGGCGTCTTGGTAAAAATACCATCTCTTAATGATAATCATAACAAAGTTGTATCCCACTTGAAATGATTGCACGCACAATTATCATAAATGTGATAATACCTCGTAAAAACAACAAATATGACTCATTAAAGATTGCTTATATCGGTACTTAAGTATATTAATAATAATTAATTGTATAGTATATTATTAACGTTTTCTGGTTAAAAACACAGTGATTGATAATTGCGATTACTGCATGGAGATAAAAGGTAGTACCGTCAATATATTTGATGAGTGCAATTTTACATATTGAAAGAACAACAACAAAGTTCACTAGAATTCAAATTATATGAAAAATTACATCACAGATACCTACAAAGCAAAATATGCCACATTCATACCTATTTTACTGCGCTGTGTTTCATTGCCTTCTTCAAATGCACGAGATGTTTCAATGATAATGCTTCATAATAAATATTCTCTAACCAATCGCAATTAACTTGTTGAGACTAGCTAGCAGATATGTCCCTTTAACATTGAAAGATGACTTATGCTGCCCACCAGTTTAGGATTATCCTTACCGAATTCAATCGAATATTGTTTTAAACTAATTAACTGCATTTATGATAATACTTTATTATAAAATTTACTGAAAATTTATTGAAAATAACTTATTGAGCTTAGATAATAAATAAAATGCCCATTTTACGCTGACTTAGAAGACGTTACCCGTCCTAAAACAATCTTACATGCACTCGTACAGACACTCGAACATACATGGCACACTGGCACTTCACTACTATATATACATCTGTACAATCCCCTCTGAAAGCGCCTAGCTACGACTCGAAGAACTTCACCCTTAACTAAAGAAACCATTGACACCGCCTCAAGTCGCTGGTGGCGCCAGCAACGGAAATAAATGGGCCTTTTGGGAGGTCTGTGAGTTTCTTCACCGAACCTCAACGCTAAAGGGCAATCCAAACTCTCTTCAAGGTAACCCCAGTTAGTCAAAACAGTCAAAATGGTTAAAAAGATCCTAGTTACATCCTCATTAAACTTTCTGTGCCCCCATTGGCTGCAATTCTTCGGCGTTTTGAAGTCCACCATTGCTTCTGTTGGCCCTCCCAAAAGAGATGGACTGGGCGATTTCGTCAAAGGTCTTGTTTTTCGTCTCAGGGACAAAGAAGAAGATGAAGATGATGGAAGCGACGAGGATAACGATGAAGATGAGGTAGGTGTATGCCTCAATGCTTTTCTGTAAAAAGACAATATGTGATCGTTGAGGAACGGTATATAATTTGCCCGTTAAAACTTTCAGGAGAGCTGACATATGCTAGGGATACTCTACGCAGTGAAAGGTCATACTCAACTTTTGTGAGTGTTGAAGAACTGTTTAATTTTAGAATGATCAGTGAATACATGCATTTCATACATGTGAACAAGAGTCATTAAAATGAATGTAGTATGAACATTATAAAAACAAATAAATACATGTTCTATGTCCCACAGTTGAACGTTGAGAAACATATTTTCTTTAAACATATCTTCCTTTTTTCGGAATATTCATATGATCGGTAGAATAATATGGTACGGCATCTTGGAAGATTAATGCGATTGAATAAACAAATCTGGATAAATCGGAAGGTGGACACGAGATTGAAATAACTAAAATAAACTACACATACCTTGATAAATCGGAAGGTGACGATAAGAATAAAAAACTACAATAAACTAAAGACACCGGGATAAATCGGATGGTTAACCTAAAAATTAGAATTAAACGTACCTAGATAAATGGACAGGTTAACACAAGAATGAAGTAACGAGAATAAACAAAACGTACCTGAATAAACCGCACGGCTAACATGAGGGTAAAATAGCTACAGTAAACTAAACGCACCTGTATAAATCGGAAGGTTAACATGAGGATGAAGTTACAAATCCAGTTGAAGGCCAATGAGAAACTCATGGCGGCAGCGCGAGGTTCCTGGCGGAAGATTTCTCCTACCACGATGAATGGGATTGGACCTGCAAATGAGCAACACTAAAATTATGAGTAACATGTAACATTTTTAATAGCTACGATAACTTAAGGTGGCAGCCCTTTTTATGGCAAATAATCACAACACTCAACAACATTTTTAATTTGCTAATATATTTTCTTTACTTAGTTACGAAACGCCTATTTGAATCTACAAACATCTGTCGAAGTTTTGTAATTTTCACAAAATGTATTTTTAAGTCGGGAACATGTTACAAAATTACAAACGCCCTTTTAAATCTACAAATAAAACTGTAACATAGTTACAAGAACGCATTTTATTATATACAAAACCATTTTAAAAATGTTACAAAAGGCTAACAAAGACGTTTTGAAGCGATATGTACAAAAAACACGTTACAAAGTTACAAAAACACATTTGCAACCTGCAACGACACGGTTTACACAGTTACAAAATGCCTTTTTTAATAAACAAATTAACATTATTTATGTTACAAAATACCATAGGGAATCTACAAAGCACGTTTTAAACCTAACTACGATATCACTAAATGAATTGACATGGTGTCGCAAATACTTTACATCGCGCAGAATCGTCCGTACCAAGAACTTTTCTTGGTAGAACTTTCCAAATACAACATAATCACACGATATATTTCAATATAAGATTATGCAGTAATCCTTTGCTTAAATTCAAATCAAATATATATATATAAAGGAATGATCAACTTAATCAATATTTCTTGCAAGATTAAAAATGCACTTTGAAACTTTTTTTTCGTTTGCAAAGTCAAAGAAAATGTATTTTGTGACTTCATAAAATATTATTTTTACATTCAAAAGCGTGTTGTTACTTTATAAAGAAGGTCTGTTCTAATATAAAACTTACCCAGTCCTAGAGCGAACCCGATGACATACGATAGCATGGCAATGATACAAACAATGGCCAACACGTTAGTACTTTCCTGCAATAGATGTGCACTTTTTTGTAATTTATATCGTTGTTAAATTATACAAGTTTCGACTTTAGTTTTGTTTGTGTGTGTGTGTGTGTTTATTAAATACATTGCAGCTACCAATAATGATCGTCATAGCAACGTCCAGCTTTTGGGTGGAGGAAGACCACAGACACAAATGTCTAGGTAGAAACACCAGCTGGAAGGTCAGCTGGAAGACCTTCTCACATTAAGTCCTTCGCCCCGAATTGGACTCGAACCCACGCGGTGAGAGGCTAAGCAGTCAGAGTAGTTACAAATCGGAGACTCTACCGCTAAGCCACGGACGCCCCGCAATGACATGTAGAAGTAGACGTAATCATGTTATTGTCTATTAATTGTATTGTATGCTAAAAAGCTCATTAACCGCTTAGAGCGGTAATGAGTTCAATAAAGTTGAGTTGAGCTGAGTTGTATCATTATAGATTCACCATCAGCCGTCGGCGGTCATTCAGAGCGAGGGTATGTTTAGACAAATACCCCTTCTTAAGACATTAAAAAAAACGCGGAAAAATTTGAACAGATAGTCGTACTTTACAGATCATACAAACACACCATACCTGTATATAAAATCAATTTGAGTTTCATTTTAATTCCTCACCATATTGTTGCTTAAAAGATTCACATCCTTGTACATCGGTCTAAGACCTGTCGAGCTTGTGTTTTCTGTTATTTAACCAAACTTAACAACAACTTCATACAGTACAAGATATATTCATGTACACAAATGTATAAGGTCCGTTACCTCGAATCCAGGAGTGGTCAGCAAGTTGAGACAGATAGTCAAGACTAGGAAGGACACCACCATGCCACCCATTGGCCAAATCAGAAGGGGCCTACGTCCGGCTTTCTCCATCAAGGGCACCTGCGAACATTTATGAAAATGGTTGTATGCTGTCAATTCCATATACAGTTTTTTTTCTGCTACAACATATATGTATTATTTAACTTCCATTAAATAACGTACCGTCGCACAGGAACAACCTTTTTTGTTTGTTTGTTTGTTTGTTTTTGGAAGTTCAACGATTCACCAACAATATTTCAGTTCTCCAGAAATGCGATTAGTTAATACATATTCATCACTCTTATTGAATAATTATGTTACTTAACTAACTTATATTCACCCAGCTGTTCTGAAACAAAGAAGTATAGTACACTGGCTTCAGAGAATAAGTGACAACACTTAAAGCAAGGCCCATTGTGTCGGTGCAATTCATGGTTCTTTTCCTATCTAATGCAGTAATTAAATCTATCGAATATTTGTAAAGTTTTCTTTCAAATACCTAAACGTCGAAATGATAATTTCCATTAAATACATCAGATTCACTTACGGCAACGAGCGTGGCAAGTACGTTGATGGCCCCTTGTCCTACGACAACGTAGGGTATAGATTTTTCAGCGACGTTAGCCTGCTTGAAGATGAAACTGGAGTAGGACATGGCCTGCAATAAAAGTTATTTACAAACATAAAGCATTTATAAAGCTTTGCTTGGTTTGGATACAATGCACCGTTACAATTATGATGACATCGGCGACGTCAAGCTGTGTTACAGAGCATCTGTTTGGGTAGAACCAGTTACAGAGCATCTGTTTGGGTAGAACCAGTTACAGAGCATTTGTCTCGGTAGAATAATTTACATCTGGCTGGAGAGAGGTCAAATGTATTACTGCCCTTCATTAGAGCCCTTTCCCTTGTTGTGACTTGAACCGATGTGCTAAGTAGAAAAACTCACTTAAAATAGGAACGTCAAGCTAAAATTGACTATTTAATAAACTTACCGCATTAATACCTGACCACTGTTGGGCCACCTGGCAGACAACGGCAATAATGATTGGCAGTTTCAGTTCTGGGGAGGTCAACAGTTGTTTTAACGTAAACGTTTTTACCGAGGTTGCCCTCCTTGCTTCCACTCGCATTTCCTCCATTTCATCAGCAACATCCTCATATCCTAGGAGACGTACGAGGGCTGGAAAATGTGAGAACGATAAAATGAAGACAAAAAAACAATGTGCAAGATACAATAAATAATTACACATGTAATCAACTTATATTTGGTTTGTCACCGCATGCAATTAATTTTGATATATTTTGATCATACTAGGAGATGTATTGCCCGTTTATGTATGGTATGTTCTCTTCTGGTATGTATTGTACATATGAATATTGCATTTATGAACTTCTCAAATTTTGAGTTAATATAAGATACCTATCTATGTTTAATGAACCGATTTTCGATAGCGTATCGTATTTTATTTAATATAGCAACAAATTCAAGTGATAGAAAAATGAATACAATGTTCGCTTTTTTTAATGCTGTCAAATACAGTAAAATATATTATTAATAATATTCATATATAATTTATTGCTGGAAGTTTAACACATGCCGTTTTCAAGTGACGGAAAATTATATTTAATTTACTTGGATTTGCTTCTTTTTATTCAATAACTGCGTTGTCATATGATGGAAAACTAACATGATACTGTTTTCTTGGGCTAGTTTGCAAATTCACTGTTAACGTGTAGTCGTAAAGGACATGTTTTACATGCTTGTCTGTTTTCTCGTTTTGAGTAAAAAAGAATTAAAAGTACACCATTTTCTACCTCTCTTTGCCGATTAGAAGACCACCATTTTTAAGTGAACATTGTTGTTTTCCTGAATTTAAAGAATAACTTTTCAATGTTGGGTATGTATGCGGTATCTGCAACACCCTAATTACCTTTCTTGGCACCGTCTTCGTCATTTTTCTTGATTAGCATATATCTGGGACTCTCCGGACAGAATGGGAACACAATGAGACACACAGCGGCCGGGACAACATTAAACACGAACAGCCAGGGCCAGTTCTCCCAGGTTCCTGAACGAAAATATTAAATAAACATAACTTTGGGGCCCGCTATTTGTTGACAATATACACCACATTGGCAGTGCTTTCATGTTCATAAGGACAGAAAGTATTTTTACAATAGTTTTACGATGACCCCTGGTTGGTGAATATAATGGAAGAGAGTTGCGTATATATTTGACAAGAATATAGCAAGAAAAGATATGTTACATTGTCAATTTCAATGTTTGCTATCAAGCCATCGTAATTTGACTAGATGTTCTTATAACAACATTACTTCTCTCTTAACCTCAAAATAATTCAGACATTATTATATTTGATACTACTTTTGGTTTTTGCATAGATTCAATTACACACCTTTGTTTTTGACTGATCTTTTTTTTGTTTTCAACGTTTGTCTTTGAGAAACAACTATTAAATGTGCGTGGTTGAAGCTCTGTTTACGGTTTAAGCTCCCCAATCAAACAATTTGCTGACTGACCATTTAAAGGCCGTAACTGTTGGGTTTGCTCTTGTTTTTTTTTGCAAAGCCTCATCTCAATTTTAGCAATTAACTGGCGTGTGACACCTTTGGATTGTTTGCAATACTTATATGACCTTTTCATATCTTTGCATGTCTGGTATGGATTTAAAAGGGAGAACATAAACACTCGGCATACAATCAAAGGTGAATCAGCAGAGCTTTCAGTAACTGCCGCTGTTTGACGGCCGAATCCAGATGTTCGTCATATTTAAACATGGTTATTAGATTGAACTGATTGAATGTTAGCACGTGGCAACAGTAAATAATCTGTTCACTTAAAATTACTATCTTTACACAGGGTGTTTTCATTTTAAGGTTACGTAAAATTCGACACTCGCCCTTAAGAAATATAACAATCCTTGGTAAAAGATAAGTTTCAGTAGCAAATGTAAATGCTATTTCAAATGTTTATACTTATAAAATATTATATTAAGACACGGCTTATAATAACCTACCGATCAGATCTGGCAGACCAAGCACCATGGACCACAGGATTCCGATAGTAATGAACAGTTGATGGCAAGTTCCCACGGCTCCTCGGATCTTCTTGGGAGCAATTTCAGCAAGATACAGGGAGGCTAAACTTACGTTGATACCTGCAAAATATATATAAGACATTCTATATCATTTAGATCCAATGTAAGAGGACTATTTCCTAAGCTTGATCTCTAATTTCTAGTTCAAATCCACTTATTGTCGATTTGTAAAAAAACAAACACATTATGATAAAAGACATGTAAATGTAGTTTGAAAAGGTGAAAAGGGATTATGCCGTAAGAGTTCTACTCATCGTGTACACGTAAAAAGACCGACTATACATGTAAATGAAAATATTTAAAAAATGTTTTTACTTTCTAAAATTGCTGAGAATAGGAACAGGAGACTCGATGTACTGCATTTTAACTTTAGCTAATAAGAACTACGTCTTCTTTTAATGTAATACGATAGACATTTTTCGTAGATATGCAAATATTTTTACACATAGCAAACTGTCAGGAAAATAATCAGAAGTCATTTGATAAAGAACAAATGGTACTTTATTTTCTTAAGGAATAATTTTAACTCTAGTATCAAGTTAGTCAGCGAAACTATATGTTTATGTTAAAAATCTATCTTCGTTCATGAATCGCGACGGCAACCAACAACCTACCGCTCCCATCGCTGGCGTAATTCTGTTCTGTCACGCAGCAGGGGGTGTTGTCAGCACGTTTGACCTACTTACACTGGTAAATAACATTTTACAACAATGTATACAACAATGTGTATAGAAGTTTGACGTTGTTAAACGTACCACAATGGAGTCCGACAAAGGCTCTTGAGAAGATCAAACATTCAGGGGAGCGGGCAATGATAGGAATACCGCCCAAAACACCGGCTATAAACATCAGCACCGTTATCATGATCATACCCTTCTTCCTGCGAAAATAAATCAAGTTTGGGTTTATTGGTCAAAAAGTTTTAGATTATTGGTAGTAGAAAGTAATCAAGTTGGAGTTGGGTGTTTGTCCAAAAAATCAAGATTTAGGTTATTGGTTGTCAACATAATCTAGTTTTAGTTTATAATTTGTCAAACGGAAGTTAAGTGGTTAACAGAATTAAATTAGTAATAAGTAATTAGTCATGACGAACAGTTAAATTTAAGTTATTGATTAAGCAGTTTCTTTATATTATATGTATGACGATATATATATATATATTGTTTCAATATGTTAAAACGTTTGGGGTTTTCTTAAATAAAACGTGATATGTCAATAATGAAATTAAAAATCAATTAATATAGAGCTGTGTGTAAAAGTATGAATAATTTATGTTTTATGAATGTTTAAAGTGAAGGATAAATAGTTTAATCTAGCCGATATATTTTCAGCCATGTGAAATCTAGTTTAGAAAGGGATGAACATAATTTTTGCGGGGAGTGTGCCGATGGTTCTATGTAGACATTCGTATAGTGTCCACCTCTATCAGTAAAAGTCAAAAAGCCAAGGTATATAAAATGGAGAGATACATAGAATTATCAACCGAAATGAATGCACGGGGTTTCCGGCTGTGGGGATAATAACAAAAAAAAATATGGAGAGCGATAGAGATATAGGGAAGGAGAGAGAGGGGGTGGGGTGAGAGTGAGAGAGAGAAAATGTATATTCGACATAAATAACACACAAAGTGTGCCACTATGACAATAACAATGTCGGTGTTGCATTACCTGCCAAATGTATCAGCGACTTTTCCGGAACCAAAAGCACCAATCATCCCAAACAATACAAAAATAGCCACCGTCAGTGACCACATCATCTCGATAAAGTTATCGTCCTCCAGTTCTGGAAAAGGAGATAATGGAGTGGTATGAACATTCATAAAATCAGTCGTACACAACAAGCAAGAAGCACATAGCAACGCCTCTTTGTTGGTTTTGTTTGTGGAGTCTAGGTAATATGTCTTGAGCTTCATTTGCTTTCAAATTAAGCAGTATAAAATTAGAAGTAGTGGTCTATCCGGTTGCCCTTCTGCACTGTAACTAGTACCGGCTTCCATGAAAAACATGTAAGGTGTAGATCAGATGGATAATTGGTTTAGCAACTTCTTCAAACCATACACAAACCAATCACAAACACACTATTTTGACAAACCTTTACAAATGGTACCAGCTTAAAATGTTTACATTAATAAAAAAATCTCTTAAACAGGCAAGTAAAAAATATTATCGAATACCTCCGGAATCTATCGAAATCAAGCGAAAACACTTTCTTCCTTGTTAACTGTAAGCCCAAAATGGACATTGAGTCACCAATATACTACCTATACTAGGCATAAGAAATCTACCGAAAAACTACAGAGATTTCTACCTTGCTTGCTGTATGCTAAAAATGGATCCCGAGGCACTTTTTTCTCTGTGACGTTGTAACTGGCAGGGTCAGAGACCACTTGACCCGAGGCATTGACGACAAGCGTTGCTATAGTTGTTGTCACAGCGGCGGTAGCGTTGCCTTCGGTGATGCCAGCCGTTTTGTTCCCATGGGCGTATTTGTAATAGAGGCCACCCGTCTCATGGCGATACATGGTTTCGACACCCTCTCGCATCTTGTACGTTTGCGCATAAAAGACTTTGATGATCTGTACAAATGAAACCGCAGTTGTAGAGAGAAAACAATTGATATTTCAGTATACCTTTCAAAGAACTGGTGTTTATATTTTAATAACGATGGACTGCCACATACCCAATCTGTCCACGCTGCATTTGTTACGGTCTATAAAACATAGAAAAGAAACTTTAGACTTTTATTTATTTTCTTTTTAATGTTTATTTTCTTATACTAAAGTTATACTTGTCATTGTTTTATGACCATTTATAAACAATGTAACCTTACTTTAAGTGTATTATATATGAGTATGCAGCAAGTATTAATGTGTGTGCATGCTGAGGTCTAACAGAACTATAGTAAAACATCTTAATGTCAATACATTATTGTTTATATTATATTGCTAATGTGAAAAATATATATTTATTCAACAAAAGTGTGACTTATAAGAACATGTTTTAATGTCAATTCAATCAAATAATGCTTTAAGGAGAAACAAAAGAAGGGAGACTATTCAATATATTTAAAGTTACAATATACAAGAGTAGTTTCCCATCCAACAACAACAAAATCCCGGGGGAAAAGGGTTGCCACTTAGGCAGGCTGCCACTTACGCATACTTTCTCGCTTAGCCACAACAGACTATGCTTATGACTAAACAAGCGTGCGATAAAAAAGTGTCTCGAAAGTGTAGAAGTCTTCTACTTGAATATGAAAGAGTCAATGTCTTTCTATACGAGGCAGATTCTCTGTGCAAGTGCTTTAGTGTCATACTACCAAAGTACCAGGCACTCAGCGTTTACTGACGTCTGCTTTGATTTCTTTACTAAATGCATTCCGGAAGAGAGTTGTTCGATTTACACTGGCACAGAGGCAGTTTTGCCTGGATTAGAATCTGACACATTTGTGATATCGTTTTCCAAGCAATGGCTCTTAACTTCGTGTATTTTTAATTTTTATTTTATTTCGCGAGTCTGATTTTTATTAGTCTAGTTATCTTTAGTGTAGGTTAAAACGGATAGTAGCACTGTACGATGAGCACTTAACGGCCCCACGAGCGAGAGATCGCAGAATCGATCGAATATAGCCTGAAGAAAGTCCGTATAAACTGACTGATGTGCTTTGTCTCGGCACGTTAGCACAGTACAGGCGCTAAGTCTTCCTCAACTATATACACATGAGCTTGAAAAAAATTTTATAACTCAAGCGTGCTTCAAATCGGCAATGGACTTGGTGTACAGTTTTAATGGATGCCGATGATGCAACAGTTCGTGTTTAGAAGATGTGTGTGTATATATAACCAAAGGCTGACTGAGGATTGAATGACAACAAGCCAGATTAATGTCAGCATACTGTCTAAGAGACACGACATCCAAGCTTGGTGACATATGGAATGTAGAAACAAATGTGCCTGACAAGACCGACAAAGGCGGCCATAAAATACCTTAGACATTTACATGTTGGTATTTAGTTACAATTGTACAAGTATGTCACAGACATGTACGAAGAGTCCACTTAAAGGCAGTCGTTCAGTTTTATGAATAAAAACTGCGATTAAAAATCTAAAATAATTAATGAATAATAAACGTGGCTAGTTGTTTTAATTGTATGTCAGTTGCAGTTTTAAACATATTTAAGGCACAGACAATACGCTTTTTTTCTTTGCATTTTCATGACAACCATATTGAACCATCAGCCAAAAGTCTCCAAAGAAAAGCCCCCATGAAACCCACGCTGCGAGCTGTCCACGCTGTCCAAGCATGCAAGGTCTGTACTTTCAGCTGCCATCTACCACCTATAGACATACTATTTGCAAAATGTCTCTTTTACAGGAGACGAGGCCAAAATGACACGCGAAATTTTCGCAAGTTTGACTGTTGTCTGCCATGTGAAACTTGCAAAAAGAAACATAAAAAAGTGACTGTCGACAAAGGTGTAAACATCTTATTTGATAATTGCAGTATTAGAAGGGATGTTTTTGGATGGATTTAGCGAAACAGTTGTTAAATATTATATAAGCAAAGTCAAATGATGTTCCCTTCACACTTTTCACGTACAGTATGACTTTGGAAAGTCCTAAATAAATAAACCATCAGTTAACAAAACATGCTGCTTGCGAGGTAAACAATTAAATGACAACTACATTAGCATAAATATACATACCGGTCCAGGTGAGTTGACCACTCCGATGTTGTATCCGTACAGGAAACTGTTTCCGAACACACAGATGGATATACTTAACAGCAGCCATGGTGTTAATTTAGCTTCTCGTTCAGGCTGAAATAACAAATATAACAGACGATAAAGAACAGGACTGACCACGGTCCGGTGTTATGAAAACCGTGAACTTCGTCAAGTGACCACTCTTAATGGCCTGATTGGTTGGAATTTGAATGAAAAATTGAAATCTGGCAAATCAAGAGCTTGAAAATGTTCTCAATCTTAGTTTCAACATCCTATAACATAAGTCTCAGGAACCGACCTTGCGCGTAAAAAAAAAAAAATCTTTTTTAAAAACATCATAGCTTTTTAATTAGTTTCTAGTCGTCATTGTTTTTAAAGAAGCGATAGAATTTTAACAGATTGCAAAAATCGAGCTCAGTCTTTTCCGATATGTATGATACATGGCAAATAATTATTATTTTAAAGGTGGTATCCGGCCGTTTAAGACATTTAGTTTTATCTCAAAAGGAATGATTATTACATGATAGATCCCGCGAAACATTGTTAATTCATTTATTACATCTATATGAAAATTTATAAATGTGGAAAAATTAATATTGAAAGAGATTTTTTTTTATAATTCGTCTTGTCTTGGAGATAGTGATCAATCTCGCCTTTTCTTCGACAAAGTTTTTAGGATATTTTTTGCTGAAAGTATACCCTAATTCCAACAAACAAGGTTAAGATATTAACTATGCTTATCATACAGGAAATCTATCGGATACCATCTTTAAAATAACGTTGTGTTATTGCTGTTGTTATTTTGAAAAATAAATCGCACCAACATTATAATAATTATAATTATTATGGCGACGTCCAGCTTTTAAATGTGGACAATGGTAGACAAATGTCCGGCGCACTAAAGGTTGGGTCATTTACATATACACTTAGCGAAAGTCACAGGAAAATGTGGGGAATGAAGATGGAAAGTGCATACGTGCAAAACAATAACACATCGGTGTAGCAAGTAATTAATGAGTGTGGAAAGAAAATTAACAATGTCCTTCAAAGGAAACTTTTTCTTCCTTAAGGAAGCTTAGGTCATGCACAGCAAATATACAAAGGAGTTTCATAGGATTGGTTATCGAGCCTATACACCATGAATGGGGAAGTTAAGCAGGGAAGTCCTCAGAATGTTTGAAGATAATTCTGCATCTCACAATACGACGAAAAACACTAGTGATATAAAGTGGTTGGTGGGGCTGTTTTTTACACTTAAAGACGGGGAAATCCCCTTTTGATGTTATGTTTCGTTCATGTTGCTTTCACATGCAAATACATGAATTTCTTCATGTCGAAACATTTAATAATTCAACCCAAAATTGGAAAAAAGGTCACGTCTGGAATCAATATTGTAACAAAACAGTTTCTATAATATTAAAAACAATTAGGGAAAAATTAGTGATGTCATGTTTACCGTTAACTACCCTTCCAACATTCTTGCCACGTTTTTATTTTATCATTTGTATAAACTTTATTATGATAATTATTTTAATAAATCTTAATAGTTTCAGAACGCCTAGATTATAAGCAAATTGAACACTTAACGAAAGTTTGATACAATAGAAAGAAAACAAGTCATGATCCTTTGCAGGTAACTCATTTTATCCGATTCAAAACTTTAAATAAATCTTTGCAATACCGTGTTCGATGGTCTTTAATGATATCTGATGATTCATTTACACACAGCCGGACCAGGCTATTTTGACACTTGGTTAGGCCAGTAGTTACGAAATGACCATTCACAATAATTACCAGACATTAGATCTTGTCTGACGTTCACTGACAATCACGAATTTTAGCTCAAATGACTTCATGCTAGAAAACACACACCAATTGGATTGTAAATCTATTTTAGTAACATATCGTGAGATATGTGGTGCACCCGTGCGCAAAGACAAGCATGTTTTGTGCTGTAAATCGCAACTATTTTGGCTATTTTCTCAAATAAGCTACTTGATAAATTTAAAAATAAGACTTAATACTCTTTATGATGTTAGGAGAATAATGTATAAATAGCTTTGTTTTAAGTGGTTACTGCTATCCTAAGAAATATACGGACATGGTTTCTATCCACAATGTGCGTGTATGTATTTTGACCAGACATGCGGGACAAAACACTAATGTAACAGTGTACAGTTATTTCATGGGTGTTTGGTCAACAGTCAAATCTGTTGTTCCATGGTATCAGGGGTGACTTTGGAACTGCTGCCAGAGGCTGAAGTGAACAGTTTAAATTGTAATCCCTGATACTGAGGAACAAGAGTTTGGACTGTTGACCAAACAATCGTGAAATATTTTTTTTATTATAAATTGTTTTTATTATATAATGCAATAAAAAAGATATTTCTATATATAAATATATATTTCCAACATAACATAATTATTTTTATTTTTTTTAAATTATATGAGTATAATACATTTTCTTTTTTATACACTTCAAGAACAAAACAACGTTAAGTAAATGAAAAATGCGTACGTTTTTAGTAAATCTTTGTTTTGAGTCGATTTTTTCCCCTGATATGTTCTAGAAACGACTCTACATGTTGTTGTGTCTTTTTTTAACTATCAAAACGCAGACAAGCAATTGAATTGTTTACAACCGAGTCTTGATTTTCTTAAAACCACTACCGCACGTTGAGCAGAACGGCATTCGGTAGCTATGCACTTACCGAATAGTGGCGAATGGTGTTAACGGAAATACCCGATGTCTGACAGTTAAAACTGTTGACGGGTTGGCAGTTCGGTGCGTCGTTGCCATGCTCAGGAATTAAGCGATTTTTATTAAACAGTTGAAAATAACGAATTAGTATTTATATAAGGTATTAGGTAAAAATATTCCTTAACTGTTAAGATGTAGATGTGCATGACGTGTGCAAGGTTTGCGCTTGGATTTATTTTGTTTGTCAATATGCTTACTATTAGCTAACAGTATGAAGAATGTTGTCCTCTTTCATGTTCCACACATAGAAAGGAATGTATTTTTTATCTGTTGTCAATTTGTAATTGGGATATCCCCAAATGTTACTCTATATTTCATAATATGGAGCTTAAATATGGATATACGTAGGGTTGGGATTGGGATGTGGTTTTAAGCTGATGAAGGTTTTTAAATATATATGATATTTATACACTATTTAATAATAATTATAACTATTCAAACAGAGAAAAAGCACAAAGGTCTAAGAATACAATAACAACAATGTACGGGCTTTCTAGCGAGGATGATTTACGAAGGAACTATGATATACCTGATTGTGATACGATGTAACTAAGTATAGAGGATCAGAACATTGGGAATCAATATTAGACTAAACATTTTGTTGAAATGTCATAATTTAACGTTTGCTCGGTCATCATTTTCCTATTAAGGCTATATTAAGTGAATTGTAACAAACAAAAAAAATAACCAAAATTATATTATTACAAAATTGCATTTTATAAGCAACTTAGGTAATTCATTAATCGTCATTAATTAAGTTGCATATTTCATGACAGTTGCCCAATGTCGAGCTACAGACACACTAACAAAGGGAAAAAGCAGAGCGTGTGGTTTTCAAGTGACTAAAGGGATCTGCGATTTTGTTAAAACACATCTTAGGATAAAACATAAACAATTTGTTAAGCGAGCCCAGCCATGCATTTCTTACTGCCGTATTAGATCCTTTTTACACGCTTGCATTAATGTTAATATTAATATATATATAATGTATTCTTCTATAAGCGATCTCTCCTGCCTTGTGACACATATAAATGTTGAACAAAGCTGGATATATATTATTTGAGGAATCTTCACAAGCATTGTGTCTAATATAAAAACACTTCTTAAAACTGCATTTAGGAGTGCTTAATATGTATTTATATATTGTTTTCTTTGAGACTAATTTCAGATAATATTTATCGCATGCATACACTTATTATTATTATTGTTGTTGTTGTTGATTTATTTTTGAAATACATCGCAGTCACCAATTATGACTATAGGTGTATTTTACTTTTTAATATACACTATTCGAATCAGCAGTCGTCACAGGAAAACCACACTTATATTTGCACATATATTGGAACTACTAGTCTAGCAAAATGGGTGACTGCAAAAAGTAAAATACATACATATCTACGATTAAAAGTGAAATCATCCTGGAAATGATGACAAATAAACCTTTATTTTATCTTAACAAATTAAAGTACAAACTGAAACAAAAGCGGATTATAATCGGGATTAAATAAGCATTAAATAATAATAAACGTAATTAATAAAATAAAAACATGATAAAGGATAAATGTGTTTATTTATATAAAACTGTACTTGCAAAAAGTGTTGCATAGAAAAAAAATGAATGATACGGAAACTTAGCATTCCTCATGTGTAAGCTATGATACTGAGTATTTTATACACACGTTTACTGTATACGTGAATATACATGTAGTGTTAAATGACAATAAAGCATTAAGCAAATAATTTGGCAAGCAAACACTTGTCACTAATGTTTTATGAACGAAAACACTAATAAGCAAGCATTCTAATATGCAATCAGAAATAAAACATGTGCTTGTAATTCTCTATTTTTGAATTTAAAGAACTAATTCATTTTTCTTCCTTTTGGAATATATAATTAACAAAATGATTACGAAATTGTGCTTCATTCTCGTTTTAGTTTATAAATTTGACAGTCTGGAGGTTTCTTAATAGCTAAAGAATGGCATAACATGAGTTCTAAACGACTGTAGATTTTATCAAACACCAGCTGAAAAGGGGAGATAACCATGCAAACTGACGCATTATAATAGTGCTCTCTTGTCAAAAAATAACCTAATACAATGGGAAACGTCGACTTTATTATAAACAAGAAATTTATTTTTAAAAATATACGCAGCGTTGATTAGGCGTTAATTTACAGAATTTACAAATATTTTTTTCAAGAATAAGCATACATAAGAACCGAGACAGCAAAACGATTATACATTTTCTGATACTTATTATCTTTTAAACTGTTTATTAAAAAAAAAAAGAAATAAAAATTCTAAATAATGTCCATTAACATGCACAACACGTTATATGGTGTTGTGTGGAATTTCTACTAATGAAAGTCGCTTTGATATTCATTCGGGCTGACCTTGTGTCAGCAGTTGTATGTAGGTCAAAAGTGAGGCTAGACAGCTACGCCGGAACAGAAAAACAGTACAAAGGGGTATAACTGCAATGGAGTTAAGTATCGACAAACACGATGTCAGTTGTTAAGGTATAGATTAAAATATATCGCAACGTCACTAATTGTCATTATAGCGACGAAAATCTAAGTTCGGTGGAGGGAGAGCCCATACACATGTCTGGATAGAACCACCGACGTAACGCGAATTGTGACGGGAAAGAAAGTGATATCATTATTTGTCAATTTCTCTTTCATATTTCTGGATAAATCGTCATCATGAGCACGTCCGTTGGTATATTTCTTAGCGGATTTGTTTTGTGTAAATATATTCTGGTTCCTCTCGTGGCCTTTAGAGATGGATGTTGTGTGGTTGTTGATGGTTATGTTTTCTTGTCTTTCGTTGGTTGTAAGTATATACAGTAAATAAATGTACAATATACAGCTGCTAAATATTGCTTTAATGCGGAGTCCTACGACCAACCCACACTCATAACTACGTGTTCTTCCAGGAAAAAAAAGATCAAGACCACCGACCAATCCCCGCATCTTCCTTTCTGATAAATCCACCAGGATAAAGTCATTGTCTTCCTTGTTTGCCTTTGCGTGGATGTAGATTGGATTTAAATATCTGTGAACATTTTGATAGGACCTTTTCTTACTTATCTATCAAAATACACAAAATAATGGTCTCAATCCGCCTAGCATTTTAATCCTTCATAAGCTTTAAGCATGTGTATGTAGCCTAAAAGCAGCGCGCAATCAATAACAATCATCTCTTTTTAAAACTTTTTTACTCCCCAAATAAATCGACCACTTCCTTAACATACAATTAAACGAACATAGCTGCACTCAGTTACATTTGGCATGTACTATATATGGTGCGCCACGTAAGTATTGCATCATCCTCGCTAGGTTTTGAATATTGATCGAAAATCGACTGTCTCGCTGAAGTTATGCCACGGACGTAGACATACGGCTGCTGGCAAACCCCCAGCAGAATTCTGGGATTGCCAAATAACAGAGTACATAACAGAGGACGAATATTTCTGGCACCCAAGGAGAATGAGGGTGAGCGGTGCTAGTTAAGGTCAAGGGAATTTCAGCCTTTTCATGTATGGTAAAGCGATCTTGTGTAAATTTAGTTGAATCGATGAGGCGATTTCTTTAAACGTATTTTGTGTGATTTGTTTTAGTGTTTCTCATGGACGAAATTAAGATCGATATATTGTAATCAAGTTATTGTTGGCGGAGAACATGTCAGAGAATACCACTTTACAGTAAATGGATGTTCCATTATTCATTGATGTATGTAATATTGTACATTTTCAGTAACGTTTTAAAAGTATCGCTGTTTAACTGTTTGCCAGTTTCTAAACGCAGCCGCTTATTATCTAAACTAATGATCTCAATGTGAAACAGTATAATCCATACAGACTACAAGTAAGAATTTACCCACACACACGCACACACATAACTCCTTCGCCCATCCCCACCCCACCCTCTGTACAGTTTGTACTTTACAACTTTACTGTAGGGGGGAATTGCATTTACGCAACACTTGTATAAATAACCCACGCATGCGAGACTTCAATAGCGTTTGGGGTCATTATGACGAAACAGCCAGTCCCAACACTATAACAAGCGGCATAATGTTCGTATGTCAAGCCCAATAGGCATTTAATTGGGTGTTTTCCGGTGCACGTGCATTAAATAAGATAGACAGATGCAAGACATATACAGGGCACACATTTAACGTAGATACATCACAATAACATGGGAGTGTCTTGAAACTGTGAAAATATAGACACATACGCTTTGAATTGTAAGGTGTAAAGTAAATTGAACATGGGTGACAGCATTAAAGTGTTCAGGATTGTTTCCATAGGATAGAATGATAAATCCACAGAAACATAATCCTTCCAAACGCAATACCTTTATCATCTTACATAGTGTAATGTAGTAAAATAGAACAGAATATGAATTTTTAATTTAGGATATTTCTTCCTATGAAAAAGATACATCAGAAGTTATGGTTGAACTTCAAATTCACACAAATGCACGTATAACTATACTACTAGTTGTGACAGTGAGTTATTAAATGTACATCCGTACATGTATATCTCTGTACATGTACACCAGGCTTGAAAAAAAAGGATACGGAGTGAACATTACACTAGTACGTGAGAAAGCTAGCGAAGCAGTGTCCGTGCTATGTTTATGTAAGATACGTATGTTTTTTATTTTTGTAAACGGCTTTCTTAAACATACAAAAAATCAAGAGAAATAATATATACGATTACTTAGTTGTGATAGTAAGACGCTATGCACAACCATCCCAAAGTAAAAAAATGAAAAGAATGATAAAAAAAACCTGACTGTGTTTTTTAAACGAAAAAATTATTCATTTTTATTGAAATAAGAGGTTCCATATTTATGAGCGTTTTTTTTAATAATAATATCAACTTAAAGTTTATCATATCTTTAAAATTGACTAAGAAAAAAAAAGTATTGCAAAAGAAAATTAACCTTCCATAACGGAATGAAACTATATCCTTTACACGAATGTTAAAACCCTTTCAACCAAGATAAACCAAACATTCACTAAGAACAAATTCTACGAACAACTGATATACACCAAAAGACGCAAGAGTACCGTGCGTAAAATTACGAGCAAGTGTGTAAAAATTTATGAATGAACACTCACGGTTGGCGCTGTGACCATGTAACTCTTGCCGTTATTCTCCATGAAAACTGACCAATCGCAATAACTCTTCAAATATTACACCATCCAATCGTTGAAAGTGGATCACGTTTTCTGAGCGTGATCAGGCCGTGTGAATGAATATATATACTCCAGGCTATGTCTGCGCATGTGCGTCATAGCTTAACACACACTATTGGATATTTCGCAAGCCCTTGTTGAAGGTTATATAAGTTATTCAGCAGCGTTAAGTATTCTGGTGTGAACATAAATTTTAAAATAGAAAATATCTATGTGATGCCCATCCATAATGAAGCTCCATACAAACCTACCCGAATCCTAACAACTAATACACAACCTTAGGGAATTTTCGGTTATTTAATCTTGATCAGGGATTGATCCTCGGTGTCGTGCGGGGTCTGGGGCGTGCGGTGTTGCACCCCCCCCCCCCCCCCCCCACAAACCAAGAAAACGAGTTGATTTTTGAAAACACGTACATGTACGCTTAAAAAATACAAAACCTTTTAAGGACAGTTTGTTGACTGCTTAGCTCTAAGTTTTGGTTCCTTACTATGTAGATATACCTAGTATATTGCTGCGATAAAGTAGAAAGATCATAATTCATATCCCCGCCAAAATTATTTTGGATCCGCCCCTGATCTGCATAATCCGATCATGAAGTCGCCATTATAACAAATAATAGGCAATGAATACATATGTAAACTTCACCAAAAAATCAAAGAAACTTTATGAAAAAGCATAAATACAAAATTGCTAATCGTTACTTTTCGATAAAAAAACTAAACATGCGCTGCCCCCTTGTTTGGCTTGACTCCCATTCAATGTCTACTGTACTCTACTGTACTATACCTTTTTAAACCTCGAAAGACACCTTCGTGGGACTTACTGATTTGTGTCACTAGGCCAGCGTGTCGCGTTAAAAACTATGTACATAACACAATAGCAAATAGTCCCCTTGAACTACTTTTTCAGCAATGCAGCGGTGTCTTTTACACCACACATTCTGTATAAGTTGATGTTCTTGTTAAAATAATATGACTAGTATGAAATCAGACAACATAATAGGGCATTGAAAACACTCGGTATTCAGGTGTTATCGCACTTTGTCATTCATATTATTCATCGGAGTTCAATTAATGCCCTATCTGGATATTATCGTATAAACATGAAGAAAAAACAATACGTTCATTGTGTATAGCACAGTCGTGATTGCAAGGAATCCACCGTAAGCCAGGCACAGAGTTTTTGCAGATAATGTCAAAGATGTTGTGTTTAAAAGGGGGTCATTGAAATATACTATCAAATAACTTGGCATGTTGTCAAGAAAATAAGAACCTGGCAGTCAATATATCAATTAATTATACTTTAAGTGCTCCTGGGTAAAAGATTGTGCATACTAGATCATGCCACACGAACATGATGGTATTATACTGTTTTGGCAACCCCGACGTACTTAAGCGCCAATTCTAAGGTTACTTTATTTGCCTTGACATGTATATATTTTAGGCTTATATACTTATCATCTTTCATGTATGTGTATATAAAACGTATACCAAAATTACATGACTATTTTTATTTTTTGCTAAACTAAAGGCAAATCTGTATGTGTTGTGTTTCAATTCATGTGCTATTCCTAAATCCTTTCTCTTGAGTTAAAATTATTTAAATATAAACGGCGCATATATAATTCACTGAGTTCAGATATAAACTATATTTATTTTAACAAGTCGAGACAAAATAAAAACAAAAACAGTTCACTAACAAGTATACTAATGTACAGTAAAGAATTAAGAGCCTTTTTTTTATTTCGGAGCTATTGGCGTGCTTAGCATAACGAAACGAAACTTCTGGTTGACAGAACATCTGCAACAATGATCAAAGCATGATCAAAGTAAATTATCAATGAATATTTTCGAAGTCTTAAAATTTGTCTGAATGTGATGATTGGCCAGTAGAAGCAGGTGACGTTGTTAACGTGGCACGTGACAGCTTTCACCAAAAGCCCTAACCCCACCATCCTTAATTTAACAAAAGAAAATCGATATGTTAACCTGGTAACATGTTGTGTCTTTACGAGCACAATGGTGATGGTATTGGTGTGAAATTGTTAAAGGTGGTATAATCCGAAAGTTTGGCAATATCTAATACATGTAACACAATCTTACTCCTGTTCTGGGAAATGTGGTCATACTGCTGCATAAAAGTACACTTTAGTGTAAATTAAGGCTGTTTACAACCTCATTTGTTAGACAGTACAAATAATGAATCATATACATCTAAATGTCCATTATTCCTCTATAAATAAGCTAGATGAGGATTTCAGCTTAAAACAGATATCTAGGTCACAACTGAATACCCGGATGCTCATGTAACGTGACCTCAATTGTAAGTGGTCAGTGGGTTCTTTTAGTCTAAATATAGCTGACCTTGCAGCGTGGCTAGGATAGGAAATGCTTTTCACATAAAAAAGAGGGAATTTATGTATTACTTTTCACGTGAATGTATGACACCAGTTAACATCATTTCACTGGATCTTTTCAGGTCACAACAATTTATTGGTTGCATGAGGAAAAAAATGGTGAAAACTGTCGTATACCATCTTTACTATAGTGACAGCAAGTTGCTACACCGGAAATGTGAGTATGTAGATTACGAAGTACCGGAAAATGATTCAAGTATTGGTATTTTTGTTCGGTTTATTGCACCACCAACAACATGTCGACTATCTGAAGACGGTGTCAACTTGAAGCAAAAGATAATGCTGCTTTTACTATGTATAACATGCCGTGAATACTTGGCATGACATCACACTCAGTCACATTATCCTTAGATAGGGTTGAAGAGTCGCAGAACTGACCTTTTATTGGAATGAGCGATAGTAAGGAAGCCATACTTAATATCCTTTTAACGAGTGGCGTTGATCGTGGCCTGGGATTGAACCCGAAGCCTTGGGCCTGTCGTACTTGCAGCAGACGCTCTACCGATTGCGCCACGATGTCCAGTTATTCATGTATAATGGAGCCGACGCTCAACGGACTGCACTAAGAGGTCTAGTTGTTCATGTACAACTCCAAAAATGATTGGAAAAGACATGAAAATAAACACGTCCAAGCTAGCAGCTTCAAAAAGTGTAATCTTTAAATGAACGTATTTATTACATGTGAAAAACAAATAGACAGTATTAGTAACACAAAATGTTATCACCCTGAGTACTCCTTGAAAGGGCGGTTTTATAAGAGCGTGTAGACCATAAGTCGTAAATTTTACTGATAGAAGGCACAATGTAAATTACTTAGTGTGATATATTTACAGGTGGTATCCAACAGTTTGCCTATATCAAATATATGTAATAATATCTGACCTCTGTGTGGGGTATTTGTGCTCAATTTTAGGACAGTAAACGTCATTAATCAATTCTCAAAATGTTCATTCTTTTCAAATCTATTAATAAGAACGACGGGGTTCCTGCTTAAAATTAGACGTCGACGTCACTGCGGATTACATGGAAGAGCTATCATATAAGTGGTCACGAGGTTTTCTTGGTTTAAAAATAGTTAACTGTGCAGCGTGGCTCAGATAGGAAATACATGCTTGTAATGACGATTGTGGCGTTATGGCTCACTATTCAGACAGGTGTAGGACATCGATAAACAGCATATTGCGAGATCTGTTCAGATAACTATGGTTTACTAATATGTTTAATGAAAGTAGTTTGGTCCAAATTGTAGGGTACCACCTTTAAAGGATTCAAAATGGTCTTACTGATATGATGAAATCCTGAGCTAGAATGACATCTACAAATCTAAAAATTTTAAAATAAGAATCGGAAATCGAATAGATTTTTCACAAGCTGACGCGATCACATCACCTGTTAGCGTATATCAATTATTCCCCTTATCTACCGAAAAGAGCCAAACAATGCGGTGTATATGAAAAGGAAAGGTAAGTATTAATAAAGAGCTATTTTATTTGCATGTCCTTTGACAAATTTTAATTACTTCGCGTTAAAAGAAGTTTGTGAAATGACGGGACGTCTTCCAGGGTCATTTTAATGGGAGCGGAATATGAGATAAACGTTATAAAAGGCAAAAGGGTCATGATCGAAATACCTCAAAACTAGCTGCTAACTTCAGGAAACAAGTTTGTGTGTTTTACAGTTTGACGTACTAAAGAAAGTACCAACACATCATTCAATGCATACCTTATTTATTCACATGTTCCATAAACATTAATTGCTGAATGCATTATTGAACATAGTAATGAAATAAAGATTAAGAATGACGTATTTTGGTTACCCTTTAACGAGTTGAAGAACTATGACACCATTTAGGTATGAGGTCTAAGGATCAACCGTGCGCCAAAATGAAACACAAACAGAACAGAACCGCTAACAGAAGAGCTACGATTCGGCAGTTCAAAAATGTGAACACTGTATACATTGGCTGAATGAATAACAATGGACAGCACAAAAGCCCTTACAATATCGACCTCTACGGAAGGGTGAAATGTATAACGTTCCACTTGGATGTTTGCCAAGTACACCTGAGTCGTACAACATAAAGGGTAGTGATGATGAAATATTTCACTACCATGAAGGTACACGTGGCTAGATTAGAGTACAGCAAGAGTAGTCTTCCTTGACAGAGCGATACATTCACTTATTTTCAACATATTGCGGCATCGCAATAACGGTCGTATTTGCGACGTCCAGCTGTAATTCTATGCGCACAACAGTTCAGCTATAAGACCCGCCATCAATCCATCAAAACCTTCGAGCAGACGTGGACTCAAACCCACACGGCATTGGCCTAAGGTGTCAGAGGAGTTACAAGTTGGCGACTCTTCACTGCTGTTAGCTCTCCCCACCAAATAAGGCAAGCATACATTGCGGTACACTCGCACTGTTTACATTACATATATTTAACTGATTGTTTTCTTTGGTTTTGGTAAAAGATTATTAATATTTTATTTTAAAAAGTATTTAGTTTGAACTTCAATACAAGTTTATTACACAATTTCTTAATTATCGCCATTCAAAATATATTTAAATTAATTCAACACGCGAAAGTCATGAAAATCTAAAACGGAAGTGATCAAACTTCAATGAATGCGGAAGTTTAAGAAGAAAATCTCTAAAAAAATCACGATTATAAAATACCTCGTGGATTTAAGCCCTAGTCAGGACGAAACTTTACATTATAGGAAGTAATGTCAGAGACATAATGACGACGGCCCAAGAGGCCTATTTAGAGCCTATATACACACCCTTTGGTTCCAAAACACGTTGTCTTATTATCGAGACTATTTTTCTTACTTGAGAAGTATATATAATATCTAAACTTGTGTCATAATGGCAATTAGGGAGTGGAATTCACTCATAATCAGCACACTCCCCTTTAAGGTAAAAAATACAAAAAAAATTAAAGTATCTTTTCATTAAAAGGGTACATAAACTAGGTACCTACATAGGGCCCACTTTAGATAACATATTTGGAATATAACATTTAAGCCATGCATGGGCAACATGGCGGGGTCATGAAAACGCCCTAAACAGGGCTAGTAGACCCTCATTAAACTAGTTTCAATCAATCAGTGATAATGGCAATAAAGTGTTATCTTTAACACAGACTTTTAGTCAGTCATAAAGGTCAAATTCCGAATATATATTGTAATATTAGTCTACATCGATTTATATTTAATATTAGCAAAATCAAAATCATTTTGTTCCTCATTTAAATTTATCAATACATTATGTCGTCCTTTTACAAGTAATTAGAAAGTTCGCGGAAACATCGGTGTCGTTACAAACTGTAGATTTTGTCTTTACTCAAAAGGCATTAATTCCCTCGTATTCTCTAAAAAATCAACTCATTTACCAAACGCAAACAAACCCTGCGTAAAATGATCGAAAAAGCAAGACATTATTCGTTTTGGACGCGTTTTTCCTTTCAACTTCATTAACCTTCTTTTAAACTGCCCGTTTAGAACGTCAACTTAAGCGGGTACATCGTACTAATGTGTACAAACCACATTTTATGCCGTAGGCAAATAAACTTAATAAAGGTATCTTTTCTCTTCAACTAAACTTAAAATCCTTTACGTCAACAAAATGCAAATAATCTTCTGGTGGCGTATTGGAGTTGAATGAAGGTCCTTACCGATACCAAGGATATTGGATGTCTTTCAAAAACTCAAAAGTCATCCGGTTTAACATTCTTTAGAAAGAGTATTAAAAGCCATAGAACGAGGTTAATGGGTAGTGTACTGATGAAATGTAGTTGTATATCAAACTATTTGGGAGTGGTATGTGGAACATTAAAGTGACACGCTCGTTTAAAAAAGCCTCGATAGTTTGACGACAATGGTATATCTTTATTGAAGACATTCAAAGTTAAATCTGAGTTATGTGTCCATTTACATAACTAAGGTTACTGGAGCAACATTTGACCGTCTATTTAACTTCCTTCGCATGAATCAATTATAAAATAAAGGAAAGCTCTATGGTTCCAACACTGGCATGGAGTAATTTCCACTAGCAATTATAAATAAGAAATTACAACCGATGTCGGATGTAGCATGCGTAATAAAATACACACAAGCCGAAGAATAAGTTCTTAATCGATCGCTTAGTAATGTTTTTGTTGACAAATACTGTTTCATTAGGTTATTAATGATTACGGGCAATATTATCAAGTATTATCAAGTATTTCTGAATGCTTCGAATAACTGTGTAACAAATACCCTACGACATGTTCGAGTACCTGAGTACTCGATCAAAAGCAGATACTCGAGTATTGAAATTCGAAATCAGAGGATCATCATTCGTTGACGCTTATTTTACATGTTAACCAGCTAGTGATCTTCTTCTATTTTCTTGAAGATTTAATATAAACATCTCGTTGTCTGTTTATTAGGACGACGACCGACACAGCAGTGTTTTACCTAGACAACATGTCATACAAACATGCCATGATGCCACGTTTCTGCACGTTATCCCCATGGCTTTTTCCATATGTGCATATAATGGACTCTTTGTTGTTCTAGGCATCCTTGACACGAACCAATAACACAAAAGCATTGTTTTTATGTTTTCTACACAACAAAACAACAAATCTATCTAGCAACACCAACAACTTCCATAAGAGACAAGTATTCGTTCACGGATAACAATGTTACATGAAAGAAAAAAAAAACATGCCAAAAATGTGAGTTAAGCATCGACACAGCACGTGGCGCCAGCGAACAGCCATCCTGCCAAAGTCGACAGACAATAGAACACTGTTTTCCCGCATCAAAAATATAAAATCTCAGATCTTTCGTTTACCCCGCCGAAGCCGCAAACAGAGCCCACAGGCAACCACCAAGCCAAGTTTTAAGCAGCAGGATATTTCTCTGTGAAGCCATTATGCCAAATGCTCTGGAAATAACCCTCGGGGTTCTTTCGCATAAGCAGCACATTTGTAGCATAGTTTACAAAGGTCAAATGTACCGTCCTAATGAAAGTTTTTTTTACGTATGGTGGACTCTACAAAATATTAGACTTTATTATTTGCACAAAAGTATCAGTAGATTGTGTCCGTATTTCAACACATATCCTTTTTAATGAAGACATTTAAAATACGCTATACATTTATTGCATAGATTGTCTTTGCAAGAAACCACCACGAGATTGTGATTCGTAGAAATTCACTTTTCAGTTAAATTGTCAAAAATTAAGTGGCTTCAATATCGTGGGCAATTTTAACGTTAAAAATTATCCCGCCAGCGTAGCTGGTCCTAATGGCTTTGCTAAGCAGCAAGCATTTAAACCAAATATTGCAGGTTAAGTACAATACACTTTGGTTTATTTATATTTAAATGCATGACATCTGAACATCATGAACACCAGTTTATATTCATTATATAAATCCATTTACAAAAGGGCTTGTCTCGCCTCTCCCATTTTGTGGCTTAATCTGATAGAAATGCATTAGAAACTTTTGTTGAGACAGACGAAAGAAGGGAGTCTATGCCAGTTACAGTAAATGAAAGACTGCATGTGCACAAAGACTGTCAATAAATTACAGAGATAATTAGGTATGTATTATATGTCTCCATTATTTGATGAATTCAATTAATTTGCATTAAACACTGTACCTGTCCCAACTTGTCTTACATTGTGTTTATGTTTGTCCATTTAAACGTGACCGGACTTCTAGTAGAAAAGACATATACGGGACACTTTTAAGTTTACAATAAAAAAAAATCAGAATAATGTTGTCTTAGATCCTCCAAATTTAAATATTTCACCTAAGAAGTCGGGTCGTTTCACAAGAAACTGCTATATACGACTTAAATTACCTTACCCATGTACTTAAATATTTAAAAACTAAAGCGCTGCAATAAGATGTTTTCAAGTTACAAAAAATAACGATGACGATCAATTAAATTTAATTATTTAATAGTAAGTCAAGTAAAAGTTAATCAATTTTTTAAGAAAAAAAAATAAAACAACAGCACACAACAAACTCATGTTTCGCTTAGAACGTTATAGTTTCTTCCATAAAGTTATTTTATTTTTTAAAATAATAACAAACGTTTTATGTGTACACACATTCGGTCATGCGCCACCAAACATTGCTTCACTAATTTGTGCTCTGCGACTTTTGATACCAGAAAACATACAACACATATCCCTATCACAATTAATTATCAATTAGCATGTCATTTCCATGTGTTCCCAGATTATATCCGGCGTACTAGTGTCCTGGAATTCTGGAACCTTACACAATGCCACAAAAATACCCATTTTAACAACATATATACGAAAGCATTCCGTAGTTGTGCGAACTCTGTTAATAGCCTTTACGTGCTGGATTTTTTCCTCAGCTAAACTAACGAGCAAATGCTGCTGACAGACAACATTATAATTTTATACTATATAACAACATATTTTGCTTGAGGGTCTGCAACAAACATTGCAGATACTATTTTGCATCTAAACTATTTGCGTAAACATTGTAAAATCGCGCTCAGCAGGCAAATAGTCAGAATCTCTACTCCGCAGCTACCTTGTGTTACACACGGCACGGCAGCATTCTACTAGACTTCGTCTCTATGGTTACAAGAGCTATCATAAAACATTTGTCATACTCATTTTTCAGATTGTCAGATCTGTCTGACACGAATAAAAATCAATTCTAAGCGTTGTTTTCAATGCTCTTATGTCGTCTGCATGAACTAATTATATGTGAAAGCGATTTTTTTTATAATTTATTTTCAGCTTGTTACGATAGCAACGGATTAGTAATGTTAGCAGATTTTATTTGCTATTAATGAACAAGATGAAAATAACATGTTTCAAGAATTTAGGTTTCTCGATTATTTAATATCATAACAAATAATCAGTCGTGGACTGGTATGTCGTAGTTGTTCATTTCACAAGAGGGATTAATTATTTTAAACAGTTAGCAGACAAAAAGGTCGTATTCGACATTTTCGACCAAATATTTTTTCTCAAAAACCAAAATAAGTCATTGTTACCTAAAAAGGTCCTGCAAAGTGCTGGTCATTGGTGTCCTAGATCAGTGTGAAAAGTCAAGCATTAGACCACAATCGTCATTACAAGCAGGTATTTCATATCTGGGCTACGTTGAAGAGATAGCTATTTTTAAACTAAGACAAGCACTTGACAACTTTCTTTTGAGATCGCGTTATATCGTCATCAGGTTAGTCCGCGCTGATGTTTGTATAAATTCTTTTATTTACTTTCGTATTTATTTGTTGATTTGGAAAGAATAATCACTTAAGAGTTATTTCTACAAGGTGCACTGTCTCATATATATGTAGTGTTCAAAATTATCTTTATTCAGACTAAAATATGAGTTTATGCAGAATTAATGCATACATTCCTAGACACTGTGGAAAATTGCTGTAACATGCATATGGTATAGGTAAACTGCCGGATACCACCTATTAAAACTAACAATAGCAATGTAACATAATCACTCAATAACAGAATGTAATGTTACAAGGAAGACAACTTTCTGTGAATATGACAAGAACGTCAGTGATCGACCATTCCGCCAAGGTCCAAAGACAAAAAAATAAGTACATTGTCAATTTCATCTATGATGCAATTTGCTACGTTTACTTTCTATGCAAAGTAATGGTGTCTTTATATCAGAAAGGTAAATTCTTTCAGCGAATCTTTGACATGGGTATAGTATTGAAAATGCTTAAATGCCCTTGTATGAAAAATTAAAGTAAAGACCACGTGATGAAAATAAAAATAATTAAGTATATCTTAAAGTGAACAATCATTAGCAGCAAGTTCTGAAGAAGGTTACAGTTTGTTAACCATGACAGTACAACATACAGTGAGAAACCTCCACAACAGTCTCTACAAAGATAGTGATATTTCAGTCTCTACAAAGATAGTCAGTCTCTACAAAGATAGTGATATGTCAATCTCTACAAAGATAGTGATATGTCAGTCTCTACAAAGATAGTGATACGTCAGTCTCTACAAAGATAGTGATATTTCAGTCTCTACAAAGATAGTCAGTCTCTACAAAGATAGTGATATGCCAGTTTCTACAAAGATAGTGATATTTCAGTCTCTACAAAGATAGTGATATTTCAGTCTCTACAAAGATAGTCAGTCTCTACAAAGATAGTGATATGTCAGTCTCTACAAACAGTGATACTTCAATGTCTACTATGACAGCGATATTTTAGTGAACACAAATATAAAGCAGTGGAAACTGCCACGGAAATAAACGCAGCTCAACAAACTTGAGTGTAAATTTGAAGTCTGTCGGGATGTAAACAAACGTTATAACTACAAAACGCCTGTGTTTGTAAGCACACTAGACTAATTTCACACACAAGTCGCGGAACTTCTCACAGGAGTACCTCATAATACTTGTTCTTAATCTCTCTGTCGGAAACAGCGTGGGCTACATTGTTCCCAAAATATTCCTGCCAGACAGTTTCGGAAGGTATTAAACTGCAAATTTCGAAATCCTTAATAATCAGTCGAAAATCATCTTTGTCTGGGAATTAATGGGAAAAAGTAAAAAAAAACCTCCAGAGAATGTAATGGAATAAAAAGATCCTTAATTGTAATTCTTAGATACTTAATTGCTATGGGTTTATACGTATAGATGTCGTGCGACGATCCGTTACTGTTATTCGAACACTAGTAACTAAAACGCGAATATCTGCAATTGCAACGCGAATTGTTTTTAATAAAAAGAGAAGAACCGTATTATGAAGCAAAGATTCGTAAATCTTATGCGAACATTTGTACATGCAATTATGCGAAGATCCGTAAATCTTATGCGAACATTTGTACATGTAATTATGCGAAGATCCGTAAATCTTGTGCGAACACATGTACATGTAATTATGCGATGATCCGTAAATGCAATACTATGACTCGTTGTTAAAATGCATTCATGATCAGTAAACTTAATGCAAACATATGTAAATCGGAAATCAGCAAATGTTGTGGGAAGAAATTTGTAAATATATCTATTTATAATGCGAAAATCCGTGCATGCGATGCGAAGATCAGTAATAGATCAAGAGATCAGTAGTATGTTGTGCATAAACATTGTAATGCGATATGAAGATCTATAAGACCTGTAAATACAACGCGAAGACATGTAAATGAAATGAGAAGACCTGTAAATACAATGCGAAGACATGTAAATGAAATGCGAAGACCTGTAAATACAATGCGAAGACATGTAAATGAAATAAGAAGACCTGTAAATACAATGCGAAGACATGTAAATGAAATGAGAAGACCTGTATATGCAATGCGAAGACATGTAAATGAAATGCGAAGACCTGTAAATACAATGCGAAGACATGTAAATGAAATAAGAAGACCTGTATATGCAACGTGAAGATTTGTTAATAATGCGAATATCCGTAAGTGCGAAGATCATTGGCTGTTATTCCAAGATCAGCGATTGTAAATCGAAGATTAGCAATCCTTATTCGAAGATCAGTTATTGTAAAGTGGAGACTTATGATGACAATGCAAAAAATGAGAGAACAGTAATGTTTTTTCCGAAATGTTTTGCGGAAAAGGTGGAACACAGCTACATCTTTTATTAATTATCAAGCTGGCTAAATTACCTCTTTTTGAACTGATTATAAAGTGACAGTCTTGAAACTCAAGACTGATGAGTGAGTCATCTGAAACATTAGTGACACTGTGTTTTCCCATTTGTCAATTGAATCGATGATGATACATCGCGCGGATGTCGTGGTCGTTTTGAGTGCATATCATTACATGGAAAGTATACTTTTTGCGCACATATTGTTTTTCCCCGCTGTGAATCTACATGAAAAGACAAAGGCATACATTTAGTTGTGACTAATTAATCTAGTAATAAAGTGTACATGAATACAAGAACTTGAGTATCAAGATATTTCATTGCTTAGATTGCAAATAACAACGTATAAAATATAATGGGTATTTTTTGAATGCTTTCATTAACAGCAGATATATGCTTATTTCTGTTTTGAATATAAATGGGATAATTATTTTGAAAAAGGTCTTCAACACAAACACAGCTTGTCAAATATATGTTAAGAAAACTGCAATGGTAATCGATATTTAATTGACCCTTGTTCTGCCAAATTTAAAACTTTATCAGACTTACAGAAATTATACAGAACCTAAATTATTATCTTAAAAGTAAATGTTAATGTAACTATTTTTTGTTGCTACACACTCAGCAACAACCACGGCAGATCCTGATCAAAATCCTCCCCAAACCTGCTACAACATCAATCAATTGTATATGAGTGTTCGACTAGAAACCTTGCCTCGAATAGAATTAGTGCTGATCAAGAAAATGTCAACTTGACAACTTGCTGGGTGATCTGCATCCCCACTATTCCTCTATCTCTGATCAATTTATCTTCATTAGGTTGCGAGTTAAACGATATATAACATGATTTTAATTATTTTATTATCGTGGTAATAACACACACATAATAAATGAGGAGCACTATTGATATTTAATTACCATTTTTTGTGTTAAAATGTCATCTCTCAAGTAATTATTTTTATAATTGCATGTACCGAGTTTTACAGTTTTATCAGAGTGATGAAACGGATACAAAGGTATATAATCTTATCAATAATTATTTGTTAATACAACTTTACATAAAATAACACTGAATATTATACAAACTAAGCATAGGCACATTCTAACCGGTCAGTGAGTCCTCTCTCTGTGTATGGTCAGTATTATAAACATAAAACGCCTGGTAAATAATATTCATCCGCGCCGTATCACATTAATATATATAAGGTTAAAGTCACAGATTATACAACGTTCCCAACAATGGCTTACAGTTTTAAATTTTGGTATAATTTCTGCAAAAACACGTGAGTTTGATCACTAACTCCATTGATAGACAATGAAAATTGTAAAAAATCGACCTTAATGTTCATTTAATCCAGATTTATTCATAAGCACCATGCGGTAATTATTACTAAAATAGATATCGACGTCAGAGCGGATTACCCAGATGATGATAAAACGTGGTGTCAAAAGCAAGTAGTCACGTGGTTTTCTTATTTTAAAAATAGATAACTGTACTGCGTGGCTCAGGTAAAAAAACAAAACATGTTGGCAATGATAAGTGCGGTGTGATGCTTCACTGTTCACATTGATATTATATATACAGAACTTCAATATACAATCGTAGGATGTTTTCATCGAACAATTATTTGGTTGAACGACAATTGCCTAAATGACGGATGTCGCCTTTAAAGAGAACGGGTCGGGAGATATAGGCGAGTGACGAAAGAAAAGATAGATAGAATATTGTAAAAATCATATTGTTCCAGGCATTTTGTGAATAACAATCGATCAAACATGTTACCATAGGGATAGAACGAAAATTGCCAGAAAATGTAAAATATTATTGAGCGTCATTTAAGGCATGTAACATGACAGACCAATTATGACCTAAAGCTCACTATTCCTGTACACAATTTAACAATATTTCTTTTAGAAGCAGACGTTGTGGAGCAAATTACCAGCTAACTTTTCATTCCCATGGCAATGAAGAGGTGTACAAACGAGATTTTCCGGCACGCAATTTTCCTGATATTTGCGAAGACCTTCACTGTAAAAGGAGAGAATAAAAATCGATTGTTCCTTTCAATGCGTCATTGAAAATGTCAAGGTCACCTCTAACTGTCTATGAGTCGTCGGAGAGATCTGGTGTACAATGCATCGCAGAAAACGAATGTATAAATCGTCTGCGCCGACAATAATATATTAAGATTTTAACGTACATATTAAATGGATACATTTACAAGATAGTATTTTGTAGCTGTAATTGCCCCTTAGCTGCTGTTTACCCGACGTTCTTCTGTATATATTTTTGTCTCGGTGGTAGAACTATCTAGTGATATGTAGTTTTGGTGAAAACATTTTCTAGAGCTCCTGGAATCTTGCTATATACATGTACACTATTTTCTTACCTAGTAGTTTTTATCAGCATAGATATTAGACCCTAGTGAACATACTTCTCCGATCCTTAGACATTTGTATCCATTATTTCTAGCTATCATTTTAGCTATAAGATTAGTATAATGCGTTTAGCTGACGGTTAAACACACGGACTAAAGCTGATGTGTATTTCCGGTCTAAAAGAGGGTTATGAATTATTTATGAATGCAAGGAAAATGTCAATCCAGTGCAAGGCTGAATAATGGTTGATTTAAGTCGGAAGCCAACAATTGTACAATGATTTGCAAGATTGTAACTGTTATGAATTTTGAAATTGCGAAATATAAACAATCACACACCAGGATTTAAACGCCTTTATTTATGGGCACGCCCGGATACAAATGTATGCACTCGCCTACCACTGAATCGTGCGGATACGCAGGAAGACAAACTCTCAAGTGCATATTACGCAAACAAAAGCGAAGGCAAGTGCGTGCATGTACGCACAAAGACAAGCGCGTACACACACTGACGTGCATACACCCACACACGCGTACATACACATACTCACGCAAGAATGTTGTTCAGATTTTTTTTTCTGCCATACCAAAACAATATTTAAAATCTTTACTCTTGAACGGACTTAATAGGGTAAATAAAAACAAACGTCAAAATCAAACCACGCACTGACAACTCTGTGTTTGCAAATTTACAAAAGACAAGCTCTGCTATTGCGTCAACACACGTTCCAAGCAGCTTCTACTCTACTCGTTACATGTGCATGTCCATGACAATTTACCCTCTTTGACATTGTGAATGTTGTCTAGCAAGGTTAAGGTCTTCCAATATCGTGTCTGGCTTCTAAAGAAACTAGTATCTGCATACAAAATTAGTATAAAAGATCGATCTAAATAAGCGTCCAAGTCTGTCTGAGAGAATCAGTGAGTATAGGAGGAATATAACATTTTGAATCATTTACAAACTCAAATTGTGTAGCTCAGGATTGTGATAAGTAAATACAGGGGAAGAAATAACAACAGCAAAAATAAATAAAACTGACTGAAAATTGAAAGGTGTCTCGCTTTTTCACAACTGCTGGCTTTTAAACCATTTTTATTTCAGAATCGTGTTTTATTATTTTTATTTACATATTTACATGTATACTAATTTTTAATTTGGCTGATGTTTTTATTTCCAGATTTGGCTTTAAGTTGGTACTGTTATTGCCCCTTTGTTTGTAAAATAAAAAAAATAGTTTTAGTAACTTTCAGAAGTAAAGCGCAATAAATAGAAGTGCAGTCTAGCCCAATGTGTTGTAAACATCCCGTGCAAGGTCTCCGATTCGAACCGGGGGCCTACAGATCGTCCCGTCAGGCGCAGGCAGTACTCAACCAAGGCCGGAGTTACAAAATGTCGGATAATAAATTGTAAATGGCCTTAGAAAGTAAACAAGAGTGAATACATAATTGTCGAGATAAACAAGATTAAAGGATGAAATATATATAAACCTTATCAGTTGTTCAACGATGGGTGAAGTATACCAGTAAACATAAGTACTAACAAATTAGGAAAGTAATATACTTCAAGGAAAACAAACTCACTTAAATAAGGTTGAGTTTTATCCTTCGAAAAAAAAATCAAAAGTGACATTGTAAAGTGTCTTCAATAGGAAATGTCTGTTTTATAAACATAATTCTCAAACAAGAGCAAAACACAAATGATATGTTTTTGGTTTGATTCATATCGATCAAAATTATTTCAAAGAAATCAAAAACGGTAAATACAGTTCCGTTTTGAATTATTTTATATCGTATCGCCACGTTGACGGCTTAACCAAGTATAACCAACAATTACATACCGGACATGGTAGCGCAATCGGTTGTGCGTAGGTTCAAACCTGGACCGCAACAAACCACGGTCTTGAAAATGGTAGTGGTGTAGGTCCCCTGCAAACGCTCAAGCCAATATAATGGGTGTCGTATCAGTTGTTCAGGGCAAGTGAAGGCAGCACTATATCTGCTTCAAGTAAAAGTCGTCTCCAAATGAATAAAATACTCTTGGTGGGACGATAAACCCAACAAACTAACCACCAAATAACCAACCAACAATTATATAATCTACATTCTGAATCAATATTCAGTGCAACGGCACGCTTCTTTAAAAAAAGACAACGTTCTGATCAAGGTTAAAAGACAAAGTGAAAGCTTTTTAAATGTTTTTGCGACGAAAACTGGATTTGAATGAGTGCACAAATCTCATCTTTCATCTGTATATTTTGTTAATTTCATCATCGTTTAAGCAATTGAGTTACTCAGCCGTGAATGCCACTCTTGTAAAACACATTTCCCTTTCGACTCTCTCCCATAGCTACATATATTATCATGACTACATAAAACAACATACACATTATTGGTATAAGCCGTTGGGAAACAACCGACCGCTGATTTATCTATTTTTATAACTAAACAAATCAAACTTAAATATGATATAAATCATATCAAATAATATATTAAGCAATTGTTGTAAACAGAAGCTCAATATCTGCAAAGGATGTATTTAAGTATAATATAAAAACACAACATGTATGCTCGTTAGCCTGCCCAAAGGCTGAATGGACTTACTATCCCCGCACGAAATCCACGTGCATATACGTACGCCCCCTATCGGACTAACCATATCAAGGGAAAACACTTTACGTCTAATTCATCGCTTGAAACGACGAAAATTATACATTATGTCTTTAATGGTTTAGGCGGTGTCGCTACCGACGGCGTCCAGAGTTTAAAGAAAGCTGGATTTCGGAAGCATGAAGGACTGGCCCAGCATGGAATTGACTACGCGCGAATTTTTAACCTGAATTGCTATAAAAGAGTAGTGTCCACTGACATAATATGATCGTGGCGTTAAAGGAAAACAAACGACGGTGAGAGTACGACACCATTTCAATATGTCATACTGACACACTTTCTACCACAACCAATTAATACAGGTAACGCTTACTACAATGTAGGTGGTAACATTTCTCATCCACAGAGCCCTGAGGCAATGTCCGAGTCTTAAAATATCCTGTCCAAAAGTTGGGAAAATATCTTAACGGAAAATGAACTTGAAAAAGACGGCTTGTCTTCCACGTTACTATGACATTAATTGAAGCCAATCTTTAGGAACTGTGTACTTTTCATTCTCAAACCCTAGTTTCACGAAGATTTTGTATATTTAAAAGCAAAGGCAATTAAAATTAATCGGCTAGTTACCGAGTAAATAAACGTCTGAAGTTTTTCCTGTGACAATCTTACATAAACAATGATCGAGGCTGTGAGATTAACCCAGTTGAACAAACAAGGTATATGTCTTTCTTATTAGAAAACACTTTACACCTGCCTTTATAGCCTAAATGCCAATGTGTTAATGCTGTTGTTGTTTTTAAATAACGATGTTGTGAATAAGCTTGAATTATTGCATTTTATTCCATCAGGACGAAACATTCCGATGACATCATCCATGCGACTTGTCTTTCTATCCAGAGTAGTCTATGGTCTTTTCCCCACCAGCTATATTGGAAGTTGCCAAAATTGGGCTAATTGTACGATGCCACACAAAACGAACCAGAACAAGTTGAGCGGTTTTCTAGGAGAAAAGCATGTCCACGTATAATCTAGTGAACAGAGGTATTCTATTATTTCGTTATTATTTGTGGTTTGACAACGTTTTGATTTTTGGAACCAAATTAACAAACAATGCAAATTTAACCCAGTTGTGACTACGTCTGTAAAACGAAACACAAGAACGAACAAGAGGGTGACGATGCTATAGCATTGGGACGACAGTTTGTAGCATGCTTTAAAATTTAATCACAACACAAAATGTACACAACTGTGCATTAGGCATCTAGACATCGCGGTTATTTGTTTAGCAAATACATGCACACATTAACCCATTAAGATCTCCACGCGGACAAAGATGCTGATAAAGTTCTGTCCAGATCAGGTACAAAACGCATTTATTGCGTTCACATGATAGTTAAATGGTTTTGACAAAGTAACCTCCCTTTTATCCACGTGACCCAGTTTTGTACTTATCCAAAAGAACTTGCAAAAAACATTCTGATCAAGTGTGGTGAAAATTGAAACATAAATATGGCCTCTATGTATTACCCAACTTTTCTTTTATTGGACCTTGTGTACTACTTTTTGACCCGACGTAACATACTTACGGATTAGTTTGAGATTTCATGCAGATAAACATACTGACCGTGTTTGGTAATGTTTAGGACATAACTGTAACCTCTAGGATTAGACCTAGTGACCATCTGACGCTACGTGACCCAGTTAAGGCCGTTTCCCAAGATTTCATGCAGACAAACATTCTGACCATGTGGCCTCTAGGGTGTTCGCTTCTGGGACCTTTGACCTAGTGACCTACTTTTGACCACGCATGTCCCAGCTACTAAGTCATCTAAGGTTTCATACAAATAGACATTCTGAATATGTCTAGTGAAGATTAGTCCCTAAATGTGGCTTCTAATGTGTTCACACCTAAAATGTGACTAAGTGACCAATCCACATGACCTAGTTCTAACTCATCCTCGATTTCTTGCAGAAAAATATTCTGACAAAATTGATGAAGACTTCTTACTGGTTCAAACTGTAGCCTCTAGAGTATCCGAAATCAAATTATGGGCAATGGCTGACAAGGTATCAGAAAAGGTGACTTGACGCGTTACTTGTGTCTTGGCATGCATTAAATGGTAACATTATTTTTTATTTGTTTAAAATATATGTTCAAGTGATTATGTTGTGTAATGCAGACATAGATGAAATGTTGATTTATAAATGACAACCTGCGCAGGAATATCATTCAGAGACCAATGGGGCAAAAGGAGGGAGAAACATGTTATTATACCGAGTGTTCCACTGGCTTTTGACGAAATAAGTCAACTCGATTGTCGTGGAACCGTTTACAGTAGTTAGTCTACTGATCAAATTGTAACAGGGAGATAATTTTGTACTCAGTGTGTTTTTGGTCGCATCCGGTAGCACTTATGAGCAGTTATTTTAGACATAATTGTAGTTAAAATACAATCATATGAAAAATAGTGTATGTTTAATAATTTAATTGTTTTTTATAATCGAATGTAAGAGATTGTGTTGTAACTTTAGTTTCAACATATAATCTATACTTAAAAGAGGTGGATGTTTTGCAGCTGAAGACTTACTTGCTTCCGAGTGCGTTGTGCAATCGATTTACCACGGAAAACAATAAAGTGACTCTTATGTACATATCTTTAATCACGAACAGGGCTTAACGTACAAGGCCCAAGCAAAGCGTTTCAGCACTTTGATTATTATAGCAGACGGGTGTACACACAGGTTATCAAATCTATTGTTAAACAGAAAGTAGGCCAATGCTGTTCACTCTTTTGCCATAAGAAATTACAGCTTAAACAAACCTTCTAAAACAATGGCTAATTTAAATGACATTAACATATGTAGTATAGTATGTTTCTACTTTAGGTGCAAATTAACATTTCAATCAATATTATACGACCACCGGATATTTGCTGAAAGTCATTTGCATTCAGCTGGCTCAATTCTATTTCGCATTTTTTATGGAAGTATTGTGCTTGTTGTTTTTTTTACTGGCAAAATTAGGCATTATTAAAATATTTTAAAAAATAACAGCAGTATCAAATAAATAAATAATATTTGCATTGTTACCGTATGCAAAATCATACGGAGTGATGGTGTGTGTTTTTTAAAATCCCGAACTCGAAATGTCTGAATGATAGTTTTTAATCAGTAGTTATTACACTGTATAACCAACCAATTGTACCTTATAAGTACTCTTAAAATGTACAAGAACCGAAAACTTACAATGCTTTTTTGCATGATAATTGGTATAGAGATAGCCGTATCACAACATATATTTTGGTCATGGATTTTGCACCGCTTCTGGCAGGTAGAGTGTCGGTCCAGACAAAGAGCGTTACCGGTTCAATCCACGCCTGAGACCGGCTAACGTCCTTCAAAGTGGTAATGGCATTATAAACATCACTAATCATCCACTGCGCAGGTTAGAGCCCTAGTCGGGGGGGAACGGTTCTTGAGTGTTTGTCTATCAGCCGATTTCTAGCCGGTGGTTCTGCTGAAACTTGCTATAATGGCCATAACCCGGTGTGCTGTTTCGGCACGGGAAGGGAAAGTTTCCCTGTCAACTACTTGTACACAGTTCTCAGATGTTTTAAGACGTGGTTCTTTTCAAATGTCATGTTCACACAACGAGCTGCACCGAATGCCATTTAAAAGATAGCATGGGGTCAGTTTCTGGCTACGTCCATTAGTAAATCATGAACATTGACAATATCTCTGACAGCGGTTATTTTGTCTGTCATCTCAAATTACTTCTTCTGGGGCCAACCTGACCTTTTGTGTCAAAAAGGATGCAGTTTATCATTGCACGGAAAAGTTGACCAGTAGTGGTTTTATCAACAGGTTGGTGATCTATTTACGGTCACAATACAACTAAATATTACAAAATGCACTTTATTAAAATCCCAAATTTTAACAAATTAAAATATCAATAATATTAGTAAAATAGAAATATTGTTGTTAATATACAGTCGCGGAAATGCAAGAACTATTGTTCTGAATTGTTACAGTCTTATGATAGACCGCAACGACAAAATAGCGGTCATTTAAACAGCGCCCAGTAATGGTAGGTGAAGGAATACCCATAGGGAGACACAAAGCGAACCACAAATTAATTATAAATCAAATTAATTATAATGATCTGTATCTCATTAAAATCAACCAATAATGTAGATATACATTAAAATTATCTATTCAAGACGGTTCTAATTAGTTACAGAGTTTGGGTGTGAAATAAAAGAGTAACCAGGCATAGTTAAGAAAAACAATCCTTGAATCTGGCGTTTTCGTGCTACACAATAAAAGATCAGATGTGCTAAAGGTGATATAATTCCCACGAACGAACGCGAAGTTCCCTGCAGTTTCAGCTGTCAGTATTCAGAAGACAGCATGCCCTTATTTCTCCGGATTTGGGCATTTATAACGATTATGAGAAAGAAAAAATGGATAAATAACCGCTATTTGCTTTGGTATTATCTCCATCTAAAATGCATGAATGCAAGTTAGCTTCGCAGCTTTTGAACGACTACATTTTGACTAGTATTTTGCTTGTTAACGAAAATGTTCAGTCAAGAAAACATCATTGTGTGTTTTCCTTTTTTACAGATAATACTACATGAAACTAGTCGCTCTAAGTAACACTCAGTATTAATACAAATACTCTTTTACGCACCAGTTCCATGCGGTGCATCGGTGGTTCTACTCCGACATTTGTGCGGAGGCATGATCCACCACTAGTATGCTTGTTGTTACCAAACTGGTCATAATTTAGTCGTTGCAAAGTTTGTTGTTGCTGTTTGTTGTTTTAGACATAGCACCGACACAGTTCTTTGCCATTATCGCCGGAGAAAGATCCCATACAAATGTCTGGGTAGAACCACGGCGCACCGCAAGGGAATGGATGACCTGTCCACAATGAAGGTTTAAGCAATACTGGGACTCCAACTTACAGGACAAGGGCCTTGGACTTACATGATGCGATGTTTAACAGAACAAAATTGTACATCCAGGCTACATATGCAACTTAAAGCATAAAACGAGTGTAAATGAATCGTTATTCTTAATAGTATCTGCTGTGGACCTCGGATATAATGTAAAGAAAGCAGAGGTCACCTCGACACTGACTGAGAGTATAGCTCACGGAGGTCATTTACGTAATAAATGGATTTACCATTAAGCTACTTAATGGCAAATGGGAGCTATCCGCTGATTTGATGCAGAAAGGACCTTACACTGCACCAGAAAGAGCTGTGCTTAGTGCAGTTTGGCACGGAGATATTGGTATTGATCTTTTACTTCAGCAAACTATGCTTCAGTAAACTATGCAAAGCTTTGAAAAAAAAAAGATTGACCTGGGAGAACGAAGTTGCGGTCATTCTATTGTTGCTAGAGAGCTCTTAGCTGCATTTATGTTCCGCCCGACCCGAACCAGGGAATGTGTATGTTAGGTTTAAGTGACGATACAGCAATTATGTCTAATGGAAGCGGAAGGCCTATTTCCTCGAAAGACTGTGCATACAACAGCGCTGTCTTTACCTTCCGAGAATGTCGACTCATACAAATCATCGCAAAAGCTGCCACAATAACAGCACCAGAAACTTACATAATAGATTGAAACATTAATTAATAATCATTAAAAATGTCCGATTGTCTGATTTTATAAAATGTTTGAAACTAGTCTCAGAAAACTATAAAACACAAAAAAAAATATTTTTGCACCCTAGGCGAAAACAGTCTAACAATACTTGACATTGCGGATTTGTCTAAATAAACGGAAATAACAAGCTCTTAAGACTACAGCTTATAACTGATTACTGATGTTATTGATGTTTCCCAACTAATTGTGTTGCGCCTGTCATTTTAACGTACCATAAACCACTAGACCTGTTTTTATCACTTGCACAATTTTCTTCACTTACAGTGAATAATGAAAGTCAAAAACAGTTATATCTAAACCTGAATTTTCCACGTCCAATGTCCTTTCTGTGCATTAAATTAATAGTTTCACGCCATGTTACAGTGCAATCATATTGACACAATATGATAAAGCGAAAAAAGCAAAATTTGAGAACTTGTATTTCTAGCGTGGTTAAACAATATAGTCACCCCTTGCCAACACTCCCACCAACCCTGGAAAATTAATTTATGACGTGTTGTATATATGCATTATTGTTTCGAGACTGTAATCAATCTTCTTAAAGGTGGTATCTGACAGTTTGCCTATATCGGATGCACGTAACAATATTTGTTCTACTGTTTTGATGAATTTGGGCTTTATGAGACATTAATGAATAGTCTCCCCTGAATAATCTCTAAATGCAAGAAGGTCAGTTCATTTGTTGAACTCGGGTTTTTATGCTATGTTTGTGCTATTTGGACTGTATGTTGACTTTTCTGCGTTTCTTGTGATACCCAGGTTAACCATCATCAACAAACACTTCTTTTTCTTTTTTTTAAATAACATATCTCTATAAGACTTTAAATGGATTTTAAGCTTATATTTATGCAACAGTAAGAAATTTCTCTTTTTGTAATTGCAATATCTGCAAAAGAACAGGCGATAAAGCCCAAGAATTCCAATTAAAAAGGACCTACCTACTGTTTGGAATACCTCGAATATTAACTAAAAAGCCATTTCACCAATGTACCCCATTGCTCCATAGCTTCGTACTTTAGTCTAAGTAAAGACGATTTTAAACACTTCCTATAGTGTTAGAAGTACATATTGCGACAAAAATCACTCTAAATGCTCATTCTTTCTTAATTTATAACGAAGTACGACAGTGATCTCTCCTAATATAAGTGTCGACGTCAGAGCGGACTACCCAGATTACCGTTTAACGTGATCCCAAAAAGTAAGTTGTCACGTGGTTTTCTTAGTTAAAAAAAATCTCCGCAGCGTGGCTCATATAGGGAAAATCTGAATCTCACAGATCTAGGGCATCAATGAACAGCATTTCGCAGATCCTTTCGAGTTAACTATGACTTATCTGGTAATTGAGAAAGCTAATGGTCTAAACTGTCAAATACCGCCTTTGACTCGTTCATGTATTGATAATGTGAAGGCGTGTATGACCGGTGCATAATTTAAGATTCAACCATGGCATACGTTGACAATTTTTATTAGATGAATGTGTTCTTAAGAAACAGGCCAGTCTTTATTGGAACAAGATTTATTTCTTTCATATTGTCGCTGTTGCTGTTTATGATGGGTATTCTATTCTTTTGGTATTTCTATTACTGCAGTTATACTAGTTGTTTCTATAGTTTTTCTTTACTTTTGCCTTACTGATGTTGCTACTATTATTGTTATTTGTGATGTTTTCCGTCGTGTGGTTAATGTTGCTGCCTATTTTGTTGTTGTTATTCTAGCAACAGTAGTTGTTATTTTGGATCATTGTCTTTAAACCATGAAAACTGATTCCAGAGGACAGAAAATAACAGTAACGCACGTGTTTACCTCCTGTCAGATCTACATCTGTGCGAAGAGGTTGAATGCATACTGGTCTTTGTAAGTACACACAGGCCTTTACATGGTATATATCTAAATGTACCTGTATAGTGTATGCAAAGAGCGCTCTACCTGAGCAATTATGTTGTGAAAGCAACGTGTACAATAAACTTCAGCATATTAGTGCGAGAGCACTGTATACTGCTCAAAAAACTTTATTCACATTCAGTACTTTGATCGTTCACGATGAACCTCGCAACTGTACACTTATTATTTCAAGTCCAGAAGGTCATCATTCATGTGGCACGTGTGTGGGGTATAGAATGTTAAACCTCGTGGTAGAAGTACAAGTCATTTATACCGATCGACATTTTATAAACCACCTAGTGTCGATGTGTACGCAGATTTAACCAAATGTAGATCTATGTACACACATTTGCAGATAAGTAATATAATATTGACATAATAATAACCATAAAAATCACATGCATAATTAAGGCGTGTGTTCAACACGTGTGTAGATCGAGTCTCCAAATCATTATACATCCCGTCGATCGACAACAGTACTAAACCCAGTACACAAATTAAAACGTGTTAAAAACTTAAATCAGCCTGAAGTAAACTAAGAACATTCAACACATATGCTGAAGCACACGTGTTTACATGCTGCGTTTTTTTTCCGCTGAAGGTGTGTCAGTTGTGTCGATACTCCATTGGCAGATACGACGAATCGATTTAACCAAACCCCCGTGACCTTACGAGGTAAAATCGGGGTTTCCCATTTAAAACTTAATATAAACTCTGCACCGGAAGTTAACCCCTGGAATAAAAGTGAAAAGCAGATTCGAAAATAAATGACTTACCTCCACTGGCATTTTGAATTTTGATATAATTCTCTGGCTAGGAAATAACCTTAAACAACCTTGGAAGCGAGCAAGAACGACAGTCAGATCCGCTAACAGTAATGCTGTTGAAGTACTCGCTTAGATGCGCTGCTCTGATTGGTCCCCCTATGAGCCTTGACCTGGTAAAAATAGAACACAATTATAAAAATGTAGATATCTAATATCTATTGATATTTTCATGTTTATCTGACATAAAAATGAACATGAATGTATCAATGGTAAATGAAAGAATATAAAGATCTAAAAATCAGTGTGCTTAATACTTGTTGGCTTTTTTTATGTCTTCACAATTATTAATTACTAAGGGAGAAAACTCAAACATATATAAAAACCTAGTCTGGAGTTCCTTCCCCTTTCACTACGTTATCGGGTCAGGCACAGGCTGAAAATGGCGACCTCCAATGTAAGTTTACAGACACATTTAGCGAAGCACGAGTTATAATTTATCGCTGTGCCATTCGAAAGATGTTTTTATTATGATCATAACTTAGTTCATATAAGCGATTACAATAAGTAATTTTCAATGGTACATTACCTGTTTCTAGAAATTTGTTAGTAGAATAGTGTCGATGTTTTTACAATAATGTCTTTACAATACTTAATTATAGAGTCTTAACTTCTTGGCACACTTGCAAAGGTTATAACACCAAACATTACCGTGTTATTTTCCAATACAGCGGAGGTCGCCATTGTTAGCATCAGCCAGACGTACTATTGCGTAGGATAGTACGCTGGGAACCAGACTAATAAAAACCGAAATTATTTTATTGGTTAGCAACTCATTTTGTGAAGAAAACTTGAACGTAGTTATGTTAATTTTCTTTGTGCATCTACGCGTTTTCCATTCGAAATATCAGTTCAAGTTCATGCCTAAAAATGACAGCTGAGATTAAAACAGTCAGATTATTCAGAGCCAAAACGAATAGATTAACAAGAAAAACAACTCTATTTAAACAATTGTAAAGTACTATAAGAGTTGTTCTTCTTGCATTTGTGTTGGCACTTATACAGAGTTCGTTAATCTCACGTTAAAAGAAAGGGTTTGAATCAACAAAGTAATCTATTATCGAGATAAACCTTAATTATTAGGTTTCTCTCTTGTGGGTAGGTATTTTCCTATATTTAAATTTAAAAAAATACTTGAGATCATGTCTTGTGACTTATCTAGACCACAAAATATGATTTTATTTAAATGGTTCATCTGAATCGTTCTCAACAGTTAAAATGGGAAGTTTTAAAACAGAAATACAGTCAGCTGTTAGTTAATACCTACTCATTCTACTGATGTGATTTTTGTCATATCTGTACAATGACGCCGCACAACTAGTGCTACCCAATTTGGGGTGCGTGCTTTCGCATGTAAAATAGCTCTAAGTTTAAACAAGAAAGAGCACAGATGCGAGCCATCCAAGGCGCCCCAGAGAGCATACGTTTTGAACAAGAAAATAGATATCATGGGAACTAAATACTCTCTGTCGATGACTGACATAAATATTTGAGAGTAACGGACCATAACTCTGCCGGGAACTAGACTATATGCTCATTAGCTTTCTTCATTGTTGCCTGCTATGTCTATAATTACACGCTGCATGCATACTCGCTTTCTTTTGTTAAACAAGACCTCGCAAAGAAGCTGCTAATTCGTCTTTATGCTTGTTACCTTAAAGCTGCTGGCTACACCTTACTGTTGCCAGCGACACTGTTAAATGCGAAATACTCGGTTCTAAGTTCCGAAAAGGGTCTCACAAAAAAAAAAAAACAATCGGAACTCCTCGGAATTCCATCCTCGGGACACACATCCCTCGGATGCGTCTGGTGCAATGATACTTACTGAAATCACGATCGTTTTGTTCGGCGGAAGTCGGGAGAAGAATATGCCTAAAATGTAGTTCGCACAAAACATTAACAATGTCATCGTTTGACAGCTGCGTGTCTGCTACACTGGGTAAAATAAAAGTGGATGATTAAAATTTGCAGCCACCACAAATTGAAATTTTACAGGCATCGTACTATATTGAGCAGTCATCCCAATCGGAACTCCTGGGGTAATTCCGTCCTCGGGAAAATCATCCCTCGGATGTATCTGGTGCAATAATACTTAATGAAATCACGATCGTTTTGTGCGCCGGAAGTCGGAAGAAGAATATGCCTAAGTAGTTCGCATAAAACATAAACATTGCCATCGTTTGACAGCTGCGTGTCTGCTGCGCTGGGTAAATTAAAATCGAATTATTTAAATTTGAAGCCGCCATAAATTGAAGTTTTACTGGCATCGTACTGTAGTGAGCTGTCACCCAAGCTGCCATCTTTGTTTTGACGTCTGTCTTAAAAGAAGTCCCATTTGGATAAGTGACCGAGGTGATCCGACTACCTACACACATCCGAGAGATGATTCGTAAATTATCCGAGGTGTTCCGATTGCAGTCATCCGAGCTGCCATCTTTGTTTTGACTTCCGTCACAAAAGTAGACTCATTTGGGGAAATGGCCGACGCGATCCGACTACCTACATACATTCGAGAGATGATTCGTGAATTATCCGAGGTGTTCCGATTGAAGAACAACAACAACAAAACATCGTTCGTGTTATTGCCTGCTACTCTATCTTTCCCATAAATATGTCTTCCAAAAGGCACTGCTCTCCAGAATATCAGAGAATATTTTTTCCATTTGTTGTCTCCCTTTGACTAATTTTAAAAAAAAATGTTTACTGGAATGTTACTACAATTTGCAAAATTAGGAATGTACAAAAATAAATGTTGTTGACTGTGAAAAAAAAACTTTTAAAAACAGAGTTATTAAGACGATTTTATTTTTGTTATTTCTACATGAACAATCAAGCAAAGGTTTTTTGCGACACAGTTCGATTGTTGATAAAGGACCTGTTTGAATAAGCCAGTGTTTCATCGTTCAGCATTACAATCGCTCCTTCTGTATTTCAAGAGACATTACAACAATGTATAAATTTGGAATATAACGTGTAAATGGTGATGTAAGAAGGCTTTTACTGCGAATTTATTTGAATGAATAAGAGTTGCGTTTGTCTTGATAAACATTGTTCCTTTCAAATTGAAAGAAATGCATCGATTATCTCCCTTGTCAGTATGTATTCTTGGGTAAGAGAAATATTACGTCTATATTGCTTTTTGCGTGTTTCATTTTAAAATGCTCAAGCAATATTATCTGACTTAACAATTTTTCCATAATCAAATATAATAATATACAAGTTGCTTTCGCAGTTACGAATGACATTATGTTAGAAAAAATCTCAACTTAGAGTTAATCGTCTTTTAATCATAATGCTCATGCAATGTTTGAAGTTCTGACTTTTTTAAATACAATATATGTGTTTGCTTTTTATCGAATGGAAAAAAGAGATAATAATATTTTCTATTGTGCCTTTATACGAAATAAAAATGAAAAATAGTTAGATAGCGCAATAAGATCTGAATGGTAAAAGTAGTATCCCTTTATTACCTAAGAGTGAGAGGATATGCAGTCAGAAGCGTATGTTTTCATTCATTTTAGATGTTATATTTTATGCTGGACAAGAATCATTCATCTTACTTTATACTTCTGTACATGTACACGATCGAGAGGATGTCCTTACGAAATAAGAGCTCCATATTATTTTGTGTTTTATGCGAATATGTCAAACTAGATAATGAAAGAGCCATTGAAGTTAACCCAGAGAGTTTTAAATATATCCAAATGATATCGGTACTAACGATTTACTGTGTTAGCTACACGGTGAAGATGTAGATTTAAAAAGGGAATAACAATTGTATTAAAACTTATAAATTATCCACCAGTTTGCTTTTATTTTTTTACATTTCCTTAAAACTAGAAACTGACAAATTAGTGTCTGACTTTTTAGGTAAATGACTAGAAGTAATGCAATTAGCAGGATCTTTTTTTAAATTTACATTGGATGGTGTCCACTTAAAGCAGATATAGTGCTGCCTTCACTGTCTTTAGCATGCCGTGAACACCTGGCGTGATACCCACATCCAGTCACATTATCCTGAACCCGGACCCAACAGTCGAGGAACTACCCTTATCTTTGCATGGGCGTTAACAAGTGAGCTATACTACTACCATTTTAACGACTCTGGTATGTCGCGGATCGTGATCGAACCTAGGGCCTTCCAAATCTTGAGCCGACGCTCTACCGACTAGGTTATCAGGTCTGATCCAGTGGCTTTGAAACTACACATTGTAGACTATACCCGTAGTGTCAACTGTCTTTTTTATTCCTTTTTCTGTTTTTTCTTTTCTATATCTTTTATATCAGACATTTTCTTCTTTTCTGAGTTAATATCAATTGTACAAACTGTAGTAAACATGATTACACATTCGGTATATTTGCATTTATATATTCAATGTCTGCAAAAATGAGAACCGCGTATTAAAGTCTTTTATAAGTGGAATAATTAACCGAAATACTTGAAAACGTTGCAATAGTTCGATCGCTTCTACACGACACAGTTTCATAGTTTGATATTAGAATATGATGTAGATAAACCAACTGTTTAAACAATGAAACTGACACATTTTTATTTTACTTATGGCTGATGTAAACAACAATTAGTATGCCACAATTAGTATTAGTAAAGCCATATAATTGAAAGAAAAAAATATGAAAAATTTTGTAAGCATGTACAGATATATGCACACGCATAGGTCTTTATTGTAACACACGTACACGACAATAACCATTCAAATATAACTTTATAAAAACACACGTATCACACAGATACTTAATAACAAAGGCTGCTTTAAAAGACTTATTTAAACAAATAAATATGATTAACTCATTAGTCATTCATCAACAGACTGTTCAAAACCCGCCATCCAAGTTTGACGCAAGCGCATTGCTGCGACACGTGCAGAGAATCTTCTAATCCGGATGTAACTTGAATACTCCACTTCCTCTTCACTTTCACTTGCACTTTCATTTTCACTTTCACTGCTCTCGTTTTCGTCATCACTTTTGCCGCTTTTATCGTCGTTAAGACTTTCATAATATTGTATTTCCAGTTCTTCTTTCTTGTCAAGATCACGAATCAGGTAAAGGAGAAGTTGAATTAAGAGGCAAATCAGTATAGAGAAAAATACTACAGTAAAAGCAAGTGCCAATTTCCAATTTGACAGCTGAAGTACAGAGTTTGCGCCATAAATTAATACAATTAAATATTGCAAAAAACAAGACCATGTAACTAAAGGAAGTGTATAAGTTTTCACCATATTTGCAATCATTTCAAAAAATGAACTTTCACAGATTGAAAATAATCCAAATTTTCGGACAGCAAACTCTAATATCAACAAGTAGCAAGAAGATGTGAGAAATAGAAGTTCAGAAATGTTAAAAACGTCAAAGATTAGCCATCCAGAGATAATGGCTTTGTAGACAAAGACCAGGACGGTCAACAGACCCAAGTTGACTCCGTGCAAGTGATGAACCCATTGCCCAGACTCTTCCGCGATAACTGTGAGTGATGTGCCCAAAACGCTAAATCGACAAAGTAGATCCATGATTGTGGTTGGCTGGTTGTGTGCTTGAAGTATTGTGTTTGTTGGTGTCTATGTTGCTTTAACTCGTGCTCTACGCTATCTAAGTGATATCTCGATTCTATTTTTGTGTGTGATATCCTCAGCAATTACGACTGAAGTTTCTACTATAATTCACAAATAAATATTCCTGTCTTGAATGGTAATCTATTCCAATCTTGTTTCCGACATTAGAGTTGTTGTTGCTGTAGGTGCTGTCAATGTTGTTGTTGCTGTTGCTGCTAAAACTTTGTTCGCCTGTCCAAGTTTATTATCTATAATTTATATCTTCAATATTGAATATTTTATCTATATTGTCTTTTTATGTTTTTTAACTTTTTTTATTAAAAGCACAGTGTGTCGTCTTTTTCACTCCAGCAATGAAGAGCATTAATTGTGTGTCCAACTTTAAAAAGAAATGGCACTCCTTAAAAGATACAATATGTCTTAGCGAGTTCTTCAAAAAATGGGTGTCGTAGTTTACAAGACTATTCCAATTAATCGCGTGTTCAGAATCCTGATGCTTTGTGGTGGTTCGCGAATCTTTCTACAACGAATCCAGAATGTAATAACTTTCTACAACGAATCCAGAATGTAATAAACACAATGTCTTAAATGTACATGGTAGTTTGTGGGTCTTCATAGAACGAATCCTGAATATATTAAACACAATGCCTTAAATGTAAACGGTAGTTTTCGAGTCTTTTCAAAACACACCAAAAATAATGTTCCGCAAACACACTGACTTGTTTTAGCCGACTTATTTATATCCTTAAATGCTTAATTCATGTGTTTATATTTCAGTCAGTGAGTTTGTCGCATATACCGTATAGTTTAGGTTTACAGACCATGTTTATAATCCTTCAGCATTAGTAAAGGGATTAAACTACATACGAAGCTCATTTACAAATCATGGTAAAGTGAACTTCCAGTTGTTAGTTAATTAAAAAGTGACATTGTTTGATCTCGTTTTTAACAGTCTGATAGACGAATAATCCGCAAGGTGTCATTCGGAATATTCGGATTATTCCACAAAAAGCGAGCAATACGAAAGGCGATGCACATTTTTATGTGACAATTGCATTGTGAATATTCGTTGTTTTATAGGCTTTCTGCATCTGTATATTTATGCGTCTTAATAAAGCTATTTGCATTATAGTTCTGAAAAAAAGTACTCAAAACATCTCGGCCTTTTTCTTTATAAATTTGGAAATATTACTACCGATGAGATCCGGGTTAGAGACAGAGAGGGTGCCGACCGTACCAGTTAACGTACAATTGGGTGACCGTATCCTAATTACCTATTTAGCGCAGATATATCATTCGGAAGCCAATTATGCTGTAACAGTGAGATATCAAACATCAGTGCTATCACAAACCAAACACACTGACCCCAAATCTTGTCAACATCCCGATATCTGTGGTTTTGTCGGGAGGTCAATACCAATCAATGTGAGATCTGAGAAATGTTGTACGAGTTAATAGTAGGAGCTTTTCTATTACTAGTATATGTAGTGGATACAAACAATAATACTTTTCTTCCACAGCAAACATGAAAATAATATTACAATACAGTAATCATATATACAATGTGCAAGTACCATAATGGGAAATTCTTACCGATGCAAAATGCAAGTATCCCAATTGTTAAAAGATAAGGAAGAAAACAATCCAGAAAGTAGAAAAATGCCATTAGAGCAAGAAAAAGAGTTTTGTTTATAAATCAATATGTTTATGATCAAGCGCGAAACAACGTCTTTCTACTCTCATTAATCCCTCTCGAATTGTTCTCTTTATGGGCAAAGCCAGTACCCAGGTAGTATTTAGTTTAACCAAGACAGAAAGAGATTGCGATTGCATTTTTTCTCTTCTATAACAACAAACTATTATATAAACAAGAAATCAGCGGTTACATCCATGATTCCGGGTTCCTCTTCTTGCCTTTATGTTCGGAAGTAACAAAACTGCAACCTAGGCCAAAGTGTGTTCATGGAGCTTTAGCGCCTTGAGATTCTTTAAGTAATTTCTTTCACTTAACAATTAAATTAATTTAATTAACAAGATGGTGTTAAATAACGCCCATATTTACAAAGCATGCAAAGATTGGCAGCAGATTTGCTTACTTGTGCCAGCATGTCTTGTTTTGGTTGTTTATAAGTCTTTCGGTTTGTTTTATACCTAATCGGACCGAGAATGTGTATAAATAAGTAACTTTCTTTGAATTCTTGTACACATTTTTCACACGAAGCTATAATAAGACCAGTGAAGCAATGAGAGCGTTGACAAACAATCCAGAACAAGAAGTATATGGCATAAAAGACTGACCAAAACATGGCGAACGCTCTCATTGTAAAGCCCGGCTGTAATCATATTTAATTAGTAAGCGCAATCATAATTAATAAGTAAGTGCATGTAGACCCTGATATGAAATTAACACTAAATACTAAAAAGCAATACATTAATGATTGTGTCTATAATATATGCTCCCCATAAAACTACAGTCTCACTGGAAGCCGGTACGTCCCGGTTTATAATCCCTAGAGACAGTGTACAAACTGGGAGTGCAACTTTGGAAGCACCGTGAACAACCGGGTTAATCTGTTATGAACAGAGGTGATCCTTCTCGAAATGTCAAGCTGTCCCGTTGAATACACCCGAGGTCATCGGGAGACAACGGGGCAGATATCGCCAACTAGGTTGATTCAGGCTTTCTCCGGGACACCGCCGATGCTCTCCAGGGCAGTTCCTGGGCTCAAACCTGTGTCTAATGTGATAAACCTTAAGCCCACAACCCTAACCCAGCCCCACTTTCTCAGTAATCCCGGTTTGACACGGTGCATGCCGGTACATTGCAGAAGGTATACCGGATAATCCGGAACGGTTGCAGACTCATTACCCGGTGCTTTTTCCTTTGCGACTTCGATTTAGAACCCGGAGTTTCCAAGTTTTGAACGCCGTCTAACACGGTTCGTTTACAGTTTCACGCCGTCGCGTCACGCGGTATTGTCCCGGTGGTGTCCAGATCTCGGCCGGTAACTTTACGGCTAACTTTAACTTTACTTTTCTGCTGTAGGACGGTGATAAGCCGATTTATACCTGTTGTCATTGGATTATACCAGCATCGGTTCCTTTTAGTTTCTAGACGCTAATGCATCTGCATTTATTATTTTTCCGTACGGTTTACATTGAAGTTCAATTACAAGTCCGAGAAACCAACAAAAACCTCATGAATTTGGGTAATTGCAACTATTTCAAAATGTTACAGTCTGTTGATGAACCAACTGTTAAATTCTGATTCTCTGTTAAAAATAACTAAAATCAAAATGATAATGAAATGTGCCAAAGTCTCCTTAAGACCTTGTTTGTAGTTTTGACGAAATACAAAATGTAACGCATAAGCAAGGTGTTAACACAAGACTAAACGAATATTCCGTGTTAAAGCGTTGAAAACAGTTTGGGTAGTACAGTATTGACATCTCTTTTATTCATAACCGTTTTCAGGCAGTATATCTGACATAGTTTGAGCAAATATGCTACTCCTATTTCTCTAGCAACCTTTGGCATAAAAATACCGTCCATTCTAAAGATGTCAAACAAAAGAGGTCACGTACGTTCAAAGCGAAAGTAGCTTCAAAATACATTTAATTTGTCGTTATGATTAAATGTAATCAGCAAATGACTATTGTTTCGTGTTATAAATTATTAAACGTTTCATTAAAATGACATATACGTCTATATGAATGGACCTGTAAACTAGGTTAGTAGGTAGGTAGGTGGGTAGGTGGGTGGGTGGGTGGGTGGGTAGGTAGGTAGGTAGGTAGGTGGGTGGGTGGGTGGGTGGGTAGGTAGGTAGGTAGGTTATACTATATACAGATATTTGGCACCTGTTGGCTCCTTACTCACGTATCATGTAATATCTCTGACCTAGTTTTTTAAAAAAAAATAGGGAACAGTGTTGCAGCGGAAGGAAAACGATGTACGACATACATAATTGCTGCGCCATGGATTTAATATTTGCACTTTAACGAAACTGTTCAAAATAAAACCTTAATATAATTTTGTTACCTTTTAAATTAAGAACAAGTATATATCTGTGAAGAGCTTGTGACTTTAGTGGATACGATATCAGACTCGATGAAGACACTAGAGGTTAGTCCTTGGGCAAGATTAACGGCGACGCGCTGGAGCTTATTGAAATTTGAACATGGGGCAAGTTTGTTTTGCGGACATTTTAACCTTAATAAACTACGGGTCCTAATTCGGTAAACAACGCTTTATTTTATTTACTTTTTATATTTGTGTGCTATTTCTGCTTGTACACTTTAGTTTTATAGTTAATTATAATAATTTTGGCAACTCTCTTCTACATGATATGTAACATCTTGGAAAACGTTTTTTTTTAGCTTTTCGGGATTTGCATTTTACTTTTCAATGTACGTTATACATACTTTTTCGCAAGATATATAGCATACTGAAAACTTATATAAAACTTTCATTTCAAATATTTTTTGTTATCTGCTCCCATATTTCTTTAACATGTTTACCTGATTAACCTGTATTTGCATCCCTTTTGATGCCTCGCATCAACGACTTGTCTTGTTGTTTACTATGGATTGCTCCTGGCTGGTAATACATGGGCACTGGTCTATTCAGTAATTATACTTATCATATATAAGGATCCAGTATGTTCGATTTGAGGGACTTAAGGGTCCGACGATGACGATAATAATGGATGGATAGATGGATGGGTGGATAATGATGATGATGATGATGATGATGATGATGATGATGATGATGATGATGATGATGATGATGATGTGATGATGATGATGATGATGATGCATCATTCACCATCCTAGATAAAAAAAGTAGGTTTAAAGTACAGTTCCTGATGATCTAATTTTATCAGTAGACTATTAGTTAATTAAGAAAGTATGAAACTAGCTTATTCCAAAAGCCGCATTTACTTTTCCATTAAACATCAAAAGCTATTCTCAGTTGATAGCATCATGCATTTACAGAGCTCAAAGACAGGTTACGAGGTACAAGTTTGCTAGATAAAATGCAATAATCACATTTTATTAGCTTGGTTAACTTTTCCTGATTTCCTTTACTGAAGAGCAATGTATCTTTTCGTGATTTCGAGTAATCAAAAAGACATGTGATATAATGAGAACATATTTAAAACTCATAACATTGCGATATTTAAGGTTTTAACTCAGAACCAATAACCGTTAGACAGTAAAAGGAGAAATTCAAAAATGGTTTGTATTTACTTTATTCCAGATTAACGGGGACCCTTTCTACATACTCTCCCGTTTCATTCACTGCCGGTTCATAACATGTACAGGCGAATTGCTATGAAAAATAATGCGAAATCCAGCATGTTGTCTACTGTCAGTTTACCTATTATCCTAACGGCTTAATTAGAACAGAACAGAACAGAACAGATCTTTTATTAGACTTATACAAAAGTACATCGTCTCAATACATAATACAAGTACATAAGTGTCTGTCAAGTGTCTAGGAAAAACAAGCAAGTAATAAATAAGTGTAATTAATTAGAACAACTTAATCATTCGGACGGCAATTATGATATAAAAATGGGATCAAGCATCCATTCTATCACAAATCAATCAACCTGACATCACACTTTCTCACTATACTGATATCAGCGGTTCTGCCTAGAGGTTACTTCCGCTCAATGTGAGAAAAGTTGTGCCATAGAGTTTGTACTAGGAGTTTCTTTTCCCCAAAAACTTGCATACTTTAAAATATTTTAACGTCGGCTTATGGCAACTTAGTAGCCAAGACGTGTGTGTTCTCCTTTATAATAACAAGACTACTTGAAACATTATCAAACGTGTAATCAGTAGTTTTACTCATAATTGAAACAATGTTTCTTGTGTTTTTGTTGATTTATGGTTTAAAAGTAAAATCAACAACACATGCAAACTAAACCAAAGTGTGTTAATGCCGCTCTAGCGAGCTGATGGCAATTCATACACTCGTGATAAACACGTCTTGGAAGTCATCTCTTCCACTTAACCAGATATATTTATTAAGAAGATACTGTTAAATAAGACCCATGTTATTTTTGCATTGAAAGGATGGCGGTCCATTTACTTAATTGTGCCAGCATTGCATGTTTGGGTTCTTTATAAGTCAATTGATATAATATATACATTATCGTGCCGGCGTTTCTTAGAGGTAGGAAATAAGTAACCCCATTTAATTTCTCGACTAAATCCTTGACAAGAGTTTTATTCCTTACTAACGCCTATTATATTGATGGAAAAAAGTTTGAAAGTTGACAGACAATTTAGGAGAAGTATAGATAGACATAGAAGATTGATTAAATATGAGAAGGAATTCCATTCTTGATCCCATGTCCAATTAAAATATTCTAATTAATCATACAAAACCGGCATTTGTAATATTATTTAATCAGTTTTACCTTCCGATGCAGTTGCTTGCTGTTAGTTGTCTCACTTTGATAGAATATTTTTATTTACACAGTTTGTGAGAAAGACCTTCAGGAAGTGCGAGGTTGGAGCGCTCTACAAAGGAGATTTAAGCACCACAATCAGTCCTTTTGCCGACAGGTCGTTCCAAGGCGGTAACTATTGCTTTTTTATAGGGATGTCAACGGATATCCGAATATCCGTTCGAATCATCGGATATCCGAATCGACTTTGGTATCCGAATATTCGCTTAAAAATGTAAATTTTAAACATTTTGGCCATTTTGCTAAGTTATCTTTCTGCTGTCATGTCAGTGTGCATTCACACATACGCAGGTGTAACGGATTATCGACAGGTGGTGACAGGTGTTGACAAGCAGTGTCATATATTTGGCTTCACAGTTTTAGAAATGTGCTTTTTTACTCTGTAGGCCTCTGTCTAGAGGTTGTTCAAATTTAAATACATGTGGTAATTCTTATACTGTGTCAACACAAAACCATTAATTCCTAAGAAGATACAATATAATTTTTTGTTGACCTTCAGCTTAATAGTTGTACACTATATAAAAGCGATGCCTTGTTGAAATATAAATTTAGTATTTCTCAAATCATTTGCTTTGTTTAGCAACTTTAATTTGAAAGGTAGACGGTGCATGTTTTTAAGACCTAGTTCTTCACGCTCCTTATCAATTACTTCATATTATTGACAATTTTCTTGACTCTTACCTTAAGCTGAAAACTAGCGACGCGCCTTTACAGATTCCTTATAATTTGCGCAGCAAGGTGATTCTTTAACAACATGTCATTATAAGTGGACTTTGATTAGAGTTTGGATCACACAACAAACGGACTTTTTCTTAGCATAATTTGGTCACAATATTCAAAGGGCGCTCTAGATGGCCACTGATTTCGAAATTGAAAACAAACGTTTTAATGGGGCCTGTATAATATCTGTCTATAAAAATAAAAGCTGAGCATGTCTTTTACCAAATAAATACTTAAAGCATCATCCCGTGGCTTTTCAAATCGATGAATTAAGGGCGACGTCCAGCTACCGTTTTTGTAGTTCTGTATAAGCAATAATATTTATAATCGTGCATCGACTATATGTAGTTTTTTTAATAGTGGCTTCATAAACGTTAATAATGCCATTTTTATAATGATGATAATGATGATAATAACGACGACGACGACGGCGATTATTATGATGATGCCAATGAGGACGATGACGATGGTGATTGCGATGACAACTTATTTGGTACTACTTAGCGCCGTAATATGCCTCCCTTTGACAGTGTTTATCGTCTCACGCCAGACTGCACATTAAAGTTTGATGGCAATTTAAATATGTTTCTGTTGTTTATTCTTAGACAAAAATGTAAAATAATGTCCAGTACAAATTAATGCTATTTACACCCCCGGACTTTACAAAACTATTATAATATGAATATCTAAATTAAGAGTTGATATCAAAGATACAATTAAATCGGGTTCAACTCCTATTCGACACTTTTTTGATCGCGGTGAAAGAGGTTACACTATTTCGAACTGCACAGTACGTCTTATCATTTCTTAAAAAAGTTTACTTCAGTCACTCGAAATAACTCAAGTCCATGTTAAATCCACAAAATGTTCCATTTTATCATTAAATTTGCCATATCATGCTAGTTATAACTAATTTTGGTATTTCCCAAGTACATATCAAATATGAATGTTATCCTTGGGTTGCGTCTTATCTTATCTTATTTGAACTTGTTAACGTCTTACACGAAAAGTTCAAGAACAATCTAGAACAAGAAATTGTCTGTTTCCCCGGCTATATGGATACATTATGGGAATAAAAGTCAATAATCATTGGACTTAACGCCGTGAAAAGCTGTCGACATGTGTATACATATTACGCATGCTGAAGATTGGCAAACGCGTTGCAATGTTAATTATATTAAAATTAAAAAAAAAAATATTAAAATTAAAACAATATTGTTAAGATTGTGTAAAACAGGCTTATCAAACAAGTTATAATAATTCATTAATTTTATTGTATTAGTAACCTAGTTATCATCCACTATGAACAAAATTCAGCGTCATCCATTATTTCAAGCAGACATTCTGATCTAGTTTGATCAAGATTGGATGGAAATATGACCGATATAGTCGTCACCAGGATTATAATAGTCCTCGTAGTGTTGTTTTTGGGTCGAATGCATGAAAAGTTTAGGTAAAATATATTAGAAAATAAAAATAATAAAAGAAAAGAGGTATTTACTGAGTATTCCAAGACATTAAATCAATTCGGCAACTATTTAAACAATAATAAATGTGGATTAAGAAATTAATTGTTGGAGATATTTCTCAACTTTCTTTCTTAGAAAAGCTTTAACTTTCGCTTAAAGAAACTGTTGAAAAAGAAAGAAAAGAGAATTTGGGGAATCTATATCAAGGCCTGCAAAATGGTGGACAACAGTGTCCGCAGCATGCAGGCCAATAAACTTCCTGTTCGAAGCAAGCTGTGTATGAATACCCGCACGTCTCAGTGCATACGAGTATATTTTTTACCACACTTTCTCAATTGTCACGAGTAGTACAAAGGTCACAATTCTCTGTCACTATCTCCATAGGTATGCATAAGAGACTGGGCGGACTTAAAGTATGTCATAAGGTGACTGAACTGTGTACTGTGAACATCAAAAAGAAATCAACCTTTATTACGCTTCATTTATTCATCAGATGTATAAAATAAAATAAGATACAGAGAAATATTTGTCGATTTAGGTGAGTGATCGTATCTTAGTGCACGAGTGGTCATAGAAAAAGATATTTTCACGAGCACGAGCGGTAATAATCAATACTAAGACAATATTGAAAAGATTGTGTAAAAACAATAATAAACTGCTCAGTAATTACCTCCCTTGAGATCCTGGGTGATAATAATAACCTTATAAATTCACCCTGGACCAGAGTGAAGTAATAAGCTTTTCTCTTGCTGGTATTTCTCATTCTTTCACATAAAAGCACGAAATAAAGCTCTACATTTCGCCTAATCTTTTCATGAAATAGAAGCTGTCTCATCTAGATACTATACTATACTATTTCCATAAGCCTGACCGATTCGTGTAAAAAAAATCACCATTTCTATAAATATTATCTCAGATATAAATTATGATTCACAAGACGAAAATCACCTTTGTAATAAATGTTATGCAAATGATATGACTATTTAATGCCATTTAATATGAGTATTTAATTAAAACGTTAATTAAAGTATCATTATGCTTCACGAACCGGATGTGACTGATTCAAATATCGGGTATAAGTTAATAAGACCTTTGACATTAGTCACACAAAATCTGATGTAACAGCACAATACACAAAAGAAACCACAACAATCATGTATATTTATATACCATAAAATACTGTTTAAATTAGCAAACATTCATAGAACTTAAATTGCTTTGACTCATGCTGGTACATATCCTAATGTATGTATCATAGACCACTCTCGAATAAATATTTGACAGTGCATATTATGTTTCGTTTATACTAACTTAACATTCTTCTATTACAGATTGTAGTTCAGGAAGCATTTTTAAATGACAATCTTTAGTTAATAGGCAAAGCCATTTCTTGTTTTAGAGATACCATTGATTCATAAGTACGTTTAAGTTTTTTTGTTTCCTCATATTTTGTATAACTGCGCCAACAAAAAGATGGTCACACTCCCAACTTAAAAATACTTCCCACTGTTCAAAGTTTGACAACTTTTTCTAATAGATAGTCTAAGAGCTCGAAAACTGCACCACAAACAAAGGAACGCATTTTTTTAATAACGTATATCAGTCGTTCACCATGTGCTTTACATGTGCACAGATTACGTAACCCGGCTAATGTAAACACATCTGACCGGAAGCACGTAGGGGCTACACGGTGAGGTCCAGCCATTAAAGCGACTTGGCAAAGTTGATGAAGTCGAAAACTTTCAAACATTTTGTGAGATGTAAACCAGATTGAATAATCGGGTAAAATGTTACCTATCATTAGATTTAATAACAAGATGTCATTCAAAAGATTGTATTGTCTTTAGGTTGGAAGGATCAAAAGCGTTGCGACGCTTTTCCAAGTTTGTTAGCTCAAATAAGAACACAACCCAACTGCACCTGAGGTCATATACGTCATAACATTAGTTCCATTGGGATTAAGGAAATACCAGATCTTTATGTTTCTACTGTCTCTCTCTCTCAGTTTGTTTTCGTCCATTTCAATATAAATGTTTAAAGTAGATTAAGTTTAGGTAATAATAAATATTACTCTTTGTACACATATATATCCAGATACAAAATTGCTTCCATACAAAACGACTTTTAAAATATACAATATGATACTGAGAAAGAAAAGACATTCCGAAAAAAGAAACTGTCCGAAGAATAGTTATTTGTGTTATATGTGAGGCTGCCGCCATATCTACTTCTTCACTTTAGTTTTATAGTCAATTATAATAATTTGGCAACATTGTTCTACATATGCAACCTCTTGGAAAACCTACTAAATGGTGTCGGGTTTGGCTTTTTATTTTGTTTTAAACTATTCCATGGTTTCAGCAAATAATCATATTTTATTAGCTTGGTTAACTTTTCCTTATTTCCTTTACTGAAGATCACGTGTCTTCGCGTGCTTACGCGTGATCAAAAAAAGATGTGAGATAAATCGTATAATGAACACATGTTTAAAACTCATAACATTTTGAGATTAAAGGGTTTTAAATCTTAACCAATTAGCATTAGACAGTAAAAGGAGTAATTCAAATATGATTTTTATTAACATTTGGTAGTATTTACTTCATTCCAGATTAACGGCGACCCTTTCTACATACTTTCCCGTTTTATTCACATTCAAATGTACAGATGGGTTGCTATGAAAAATAATGCGAAATCCAACATGTCTGCTGTCAGTTTACCTGTTATCCTAACGGCTTATCTAGAACAGCCTAATCATTCGGACGGCAATTATGATATAAAAATGGGATCAGGCATCCATTCTATCACAAACCAATCAACCTGACATCAAACTTTCTCAACATACTCATATAATCGGTTCTGCCTAAAGGTTACTTCCGCTCAATGTGAGAAAAGTTGTGCCATAGAGTTTGTACTAGGAGTTTCTTTTCCCCAAAACTTGCATATTTTTTAAAATATTTTAACGTCGGTTTATGGCAAGACATTTTGTAAACATTACAATGTGACATCAAACATAACATTTTGAGATTAAATTACAAATTCATTCACTGCGTGCTTTACATGTGCACAGATGACATGTTTATGTTTGATAATGTTTACAAAATGATTAATCATGTGTAATCAGTAGTTTGTTTATCCTAATGTCATTATCACAAATCACGTGTATTAATAACACATGAAAATAAATATTTGATACTATCTATAGTGCTTTAGTTATATATATATATGAAAGATGACCTTCAGCTTAATTCTTTTACACTATAAAAGCGATGCCATTTCGAAATATACATTAGGTATTTCTCAAATCATTTTAGTTGTTTAGTTCTTTTCTCTCACTGGTATTTCTTACTATTTCACTTTAAAGCATACAATAAAGGTTTACATTTCGCCTAAACTTTTCATAAAATATAAGCTATCTAATCTGGAGCCACACTATTTGCATAAGCCTGGCCAACTTGTGCTTAACTGATTTAGATCTTTAAAAATTGCCATAAATAAACATCCCTATAATAATTATCTCAGATATCTTATATGCTACTCAAGACGAAAAACATCTTTTTAATAAATGTTATGCAAATAATATGAATATTCAATGCCATTTTATATGACTATTTAATGGAAACGTTAATTAAAGTATTATTTTGATTTGTGGAGCGGAGATGACTGATTTAAATATCGGGTATTGGCTAATAAGCATCGGAACAAGGCAATACACAAATATAATAGTTTTGAAAAGTAAATTGTTCATTTAGAATACTAATTAAAGGGCGCGTGAGTGATGGAAGGACATACGCGTGTATGGTACAGAGATGTTTGACATTAGTCACAAAAAATATCATGATACGGCACAATACACAAAAGAAACCCCAACAATCATGTATATTATGAATCATACAATACTGTTGTTTAAATTAACAAACATTGATAGAACTAAAAGCTTTGACTCATGCTGGTACCTATCCTAATGTCATTATCATAAATCTCGTGTATTAATATCACATGATAATAAATATTTGACCGGCCGCAATAGCTCAGGTGGTAGAGCGTCGACTTGCGGATCGGGGGTCGTGGGTTCGAACCCCGGCCGGGTAAAACCAAAGACTTTAATGTTGGTAGTAGTGCCTTCCCTTCTAACGCTCGGGGCTAAGGGGACAGCATTACGCCTGACTCGTCGGTGTCAGTATAATGGACCGGCCGGCTTAAGTCCCTGGGCACCTCATAAATGCCCCTGTGCTATAATGATAGAAATGTCTCTGCGCAGTATCGGCAAAAATGTCAGCAAATCCCAATCCTAATAAATATTTGATACTATATAGAATGCTTTAGTTATAATTACTTATGAAAGTATGCTATAAATTACAATCTAAGCCATTTCCGGTTTTCGTGATACAAGGCAATCGAGCCTTAATTACATGTACAAAGTATCAGTTCTTTTGTTTCCTCACGTTTTGTATAATTGCGCCAACCAAGAATTTGTCACACTTCTAAAATCAGTAATTCCTCCCACTATTCTAAGTTTGACCATTTATTCTGATTGAGTGTCTAAGTACTTACAAACGGTGCCACAAAGAAGTACGCACTTTTAAGAAAGTATGTCAGCCGTTCACGGCGTGCTTTACATGTGCACAGATAACATAAACCGGCTTATGTAAAACATATCTGACCGAAGCACGTAGGGGCTACATAGCGGGGTCCAGCCATTAAAGCGCCTTGATCAAAGTTGGTGAAGTCAGTAGTTTTCAAACATTTGATTAAAAAGGGAACCAGAGTGAACAATGGAGTAAAATATTATCATCTGATCATTAGATTACATGTGAAACCGATGTCCTTCAAGGGATTCTTTTTTCTTTTTGATTGTGAGGGTCAAACGCGTTGCGACGCTTTTCCAAGTTTGTTAGCAGTTCTTAGTTCAAATTAATATACATTCAAACTACACTTGAGATCATATACGTCATGTGTATACGTCATTCATAAATAATAAGCCGATTGGCTAGATTCTGAGTAATAATGAAAAAGGAAAATATATATATAATAAGTCCGCATCGGGTTGAGCACTGTGTCATTTGCCAACGATAAACTCTAACGAAATGGTTATCTTAATGGTAATACTTCAAACTGCAATCTGGAGAGACCCTGTGTGCCGCTGGCCTGAGTGTAGACTTCGTCAGATGAGTTTTCGCATCGACTGGGAACCGAACCCACGTGATGCAGGTTTAATATTTTGAGGTGGCGCTAGACAAATGACCAATTTGCGCAAGTTGTTGACAATTGAAATGAAAGTTAAAGTCAACATAAGTAATGCATTATGCTCACTGAAACTTTACTAATTGTGCGCTTTCATTGGTAAAAATAATGACTGTACATGTAATTGCTAAATTCGCGGTTTCGAGTATTCGCCTATATAAAATATTCCATTTTACATGTTACAACAGCAAACATTGTCTTTGGGTAATTGGCCATAAAAACTTACCATAAGTATTTCAGTGCTTTTACCTTAGACCATTTGTATCAGAGTTTCAAAGGTAGGGTAGTAATGAAATACTTAATCTGACTTTCCATCAGTTTGTCTATTGAAGACATTGAAGCCTACGGAATAAATCATTTTTTCCAACAACCAATTTTTCGTGCAGAATATCAGTTAGCATTCATCCATGAATTGTGTGGCCAAGATGTTCAAGAATTCATGGTGGCTAGTTCTTTGAATAGCTAGCTATCCTGCGTATGCAAAGTATTCAAAATACAACGCCCCACCCCTCCTCCAAGTAATCCCTGTTAAAATCATAATTATCCTCAAATATAGGGCCTTTACTAGCCGATTTCAGAAAGGCATTTCAAGTAAACTATTAAGTAACGATCACAGTGGTAGAAATGCAAGCACTTCAAAGCGGCCTCCTACTGGGCTTGCTTACCCTTCCTTTAGTGACGTCGTTTAAGCGTTTTCCGAAGTGTGGTTGGTGTATGAATGGGTGACCGCTGGCGTGCGCCGGCCTGCGTAAATGTGGTGTACACTATATTCTGTTTACATTTTCTTACATATTACGCCGAGTATTAAGTATCATGTATCAGCATTAAACATGACAGTTTTAACTTTGACCAAAAGCAAGGACGATCCTTCGCTTGTCTTCAATAAACTGCTGTAAAAAAAGAAGCAATTTTTGTTCCGATTTGTACACCATACATATAAGTCCCAGCAAGGATTATGAAATTTAACTTGAAGGATCTCTCATACAGCTCAAACAAGATAATGCAACGTTGAAATGTGGGGTCACCTCAGTTCATACAATGTTTGGCTTGCCATTAACAGATTTAAACACGTCTGCCATGTCTGCAGAGAAGAAGAATGGGCGTGAGATCACAGGTCAAGTTTTAGAAACATCTATATGCCAGAACGAAAAATCTAAAAGCCAACAACAGATAACAAATGTTGACGTTGCAAAGGCATCCATTGCTGGGGTTTTCTACCTTAAAAGGAATGCGCCTTTACTTCTGTAAAATTAAGCGTGATTGTTGCAGTATCGGACGTTCTCCAAGCATCAATAATCCTTAAGTCTTTTCCTTCTTCTTCTCCAATACATATCACGTGATATCATTTAGAGTTGGGAGGTCAATGCTATCATGTACAATTGAAAAAGTTGCATACAAAAATGAATGTTTTAACTGAATGTAGTCAAAATAAAATAAAATTGAAAACTGCTTCCTTAAATTTCAATGAAGTTTTGTCGTAAGGAGTGACATTTCGTGTGACCTTGTATCCAGCTGAACTATGTTGCGCCAGTTAACTTTTTTCCCCAAGATGTATGTCTGGAGAAATCACACACTAATAAAATATCTGGACGTACCCAGTACATCCATAGTTGGATACATTAGTTGTAGGAAAAACCAAACTAACCATAATTTGCGGGGTGATAGTCAACCGTGTTGCTTTATTCAAAAGAATAACAAGATTAATTTGTTCGAACTAAAAGCTCTAGGTCACGTGTGTCTCAGTGCTTCTTTCGTAAATTGTTCGAGGTGAAAGCCCAAAGCTTTGTTTTGTCTTACTGCTTTACGTTATTTGTTCAAAGTAAACGGTTACATCCATATTTGTCTCAACGCAATTTAACTAATCTGAAGGAGGTGCCCGACAGTTTCCTATAATGCACGATCTTGCCCAAGTCTGGCGGAATTTGGACATAATTTCTGCATAAACTCAAACTTAAATCTAACTAAAGACTATTTTGAAGACTACCTTAATATTGTTACACAGTACAAATCGTGAAATATCTCGCTTAAAATGTTCATTATTACTAAATCTTGTAATACGCATGATAGAGATAGATACCGACGTCAGAGCTGGTAACCCGGAAAATTATTAAATGATTATATCAAAGAAGGGGTCAAGTGATTTCTTAGTTTAAAAATAGCTGTGCAGCCTGGCCCGGATAGGAAACACATATTTGTAATGACCAGTACGGTGTTATACTTCATTTTTCACATTGACAGAAGGCACAAAGTATAACAGCACTTCGCGGGAACGTTGTCGGTAACAATGATTTTTTATTTTGTTTGAGAAAAAACTGTCGAATACCACCTTTAGATCGGACAATCACCTTTACCTCAACCACCTCACCAATGCATTTACGTAATTTATTTAAAGTGAAACCTCACAGCCAACTTTGTCCCAAGGCCCCAATTGATTTGTCTCAGCCCTCAAATACATTAAGGCAATATGTTCGAGGTACAACATAAGACCGACTTTGTCTCAACTCGCCAATGCATTTATATAATTTGTTCAAGGTGAGATATATCGACCCATTTTATCTCCTCTAACACTCAATGTTTATAGATAATGTTTACGCATTGAACCTTTACATGCGCTTTCTGTCTATTTTGCTAAACGTAACGGTTTAAACGAAATTGTTTTTGAGTGTAAAAGACGTACGCCAAGTTTGACAAACTATTTAAAAAGCGTTCACTTGTGAAGTACCTTTTCATTTCTCACCCAAACACAGTGACCTAACAGTTTTCAGTTTTCAAAGTGCTAAGTGAAAGTGGGAAATAAAATGAAAAAAGACACAACAACTCCAAAACACACACAGAGAGAGAGAGAGAGAGAGAGAGAGACAGACAGAGACAGAGACAGAGAGACAGAGAGAGACAGAGAGAGACAAAGAGAGAGGCAGAGAGAGAGAGACAGAGAGAGAGACAGAGAGAGAGACAGAGAGAGAGAGACAGACAGACAGACAGACAGACAGACAGACAGACAGACAGACAGACAGACAGACAGACAGAGACAGACAGACAGACAGACAGACAGAGAGACAAATCAAACAACCCCAAATCTATTCAATGGACATGTTTATGTTGTTTTTACAGAGTAATGTATGCTCACTGCCCATGACAAAGTCCGATGCCGTGTTGAATTAAAACTAATCTGCATTTTTATAAAGGGCATTTCTTTCAGAATGCTTTAATGCGTCCTACTTTATGGTTGCCTTTCTGGAAACATACCATTCTACATTATTTTCTACGACAGCTTTACTCAGTCCACAAAACTACGGTATTGCTTTGGTCGATTCGCTATATAGTAAGAACTATAAATAAAATAGCATTGACAAGACAGTAAATATGCTTTATGTTAAATAATATGAAAAAGCGGACATACCACTCATATGGTAATCCAGCACTCGGATGGAGAATGCCAAACACTGAAGACTAAGCATAAAGAACTGAAATCCCAATTTGTGTACCTAGGTTTTCACAAACCAGACGAGCGAGCCACGTGCTTAAATACAATTACGTTTTGCTCCAGGACACCAGCGTTAATAGAACAGAACAGAATTTAAATCATGATTGTAACTGTGGGTTTGCTCGGGGTTGATATGACCCAATTCTGTGTCATTGACATACATGTCCGTGTCACCGGCTAGGGACATGATACGGTACATCACATAAAGGCCCTCTTTCAAATGTCTGCACAGATAACAGATACTCTGTCTTACAACACGCCAATACCTGAGTAAAATTTAACCGCCATGTCTTCCATATCGACTACAAATCTCTTCGTATAGGATAGTCTATTAAGACGTTTCTATAGAAAAATAGGAAACGAGCGCAGAAAGTGCATGCTTCTATTTTCTACGGAAACGTCTTAATAGATTCTATCCGACTTAGAAGTCCCCGCATCACTTCTACCTGTTCTACCAAAATTACATGTAATCCGCCCCATATGACTGCCAATCAAACTGTCAATCGTCTTGACGTGTTCAAACTTGGCGTCACAAGGGGAGGAATCAAGCCAGAATGCGTGGTTTGTTGCACATGCGCAGTTGAAAATAAAACCATTTAGTTAAATTGATCGATCTATTTTGTTCATTGTACAATAGAAAATAGACAGGAGTTCTATTGAAATAAATCGCTGTGGAATTTGAAAGTTCATAGCTTCTGATTGGCTACAAATGTAGGGCGACTCCTAGAAAATATTGGAGCTCAGCGGTAAATAATAATACGGGATGCAGTACGCCTATATGATTGTCTATCAATGTTTTGTATAGATCGAAACCACTCGGGTAAGGTCGTCATCCTGGACAGCACTCGGGTCCATCCGCCTATTTGTACTATAATACGATTTATGTGTACATGTATTAAAATGAAACCGGACTGGTGGCGCATCGAGAGGCCCCGGGTTCGATCCCGGGCCACGACATACCGAAATGATTTGGGTATTTTTCAGTAACAATATATCGTTGTTAGTGTGCTATTAATGTTAAATTCGCCGTACAGTAGACATACATGTGGGATATTTTCGGTAAATTTACAAATAAACGATGTTGAAAGATGTGCTATGAAATAATGAACACTGTTAACATTACCCCATCCACAATCTTTCGCTCATAGTTATAAATTTGCTTAGCAGCTCTTAGTTATTTTACGGGATAACATGTTGTTGTTTTTTCTCTTTAGCTCATCTTTTTTCAGGATGATCGTTATCTCTGCACGTCTTTTTCGTTGTGTATTTGATTTTTTTATCCATCTGTATTTACAACCGCTTTCAACGAACAATATCTGGTAGCGGTGCTGTATACAAAATACTACAAATGCAATAATTGTGAATACCAAACTGGGGTTTTACGACAGTATTTATGTCATTGTCAATTTCAAAGAAGTCAACCGGATATTGCATTTTCTTGTCCAAATGCTTATGCAGTCCTAATTTTACTGCATTTGCATCATATAAAGTACATTTTTCAAGAAAACTTGCATTCAACAGAACATCACAACAGCAGCTGAACCAATTAAATGAATTAAATTATCATTTAAAGCTTCACTTGTCAAAAAGTTAGGAATTGTCCTTATAATGATTGTCTTACAAAATTTGTTACAAAATCTTCTTATACTTCTCATTTATCAAGAAAACAGAGCAGTAGCAGTAAAGCCCCTTCCGCATCCAATAGGGCCAATACTGATTACAATGATTTCAACGTCCAGACTAAAACAGAATCAGATTGTTTGACAGAATTTTCTAGGGCTCCAACTTGCACATTGGATGATTTTAATGGACTTGAATATGATGAAAGGTCTGACATTGAGAACCATTTTTAAAACATAATACACATTTTGTCTCAAAGTTCAAGGGAGATACTTGCTACCTGCCTTTGTTATCTAAACAATAACCTCAGGATTTGAAGAGTGTCATGAGATCAGTCAAAAATATTGACAAGGGAAACTTAAATGTCTCCAGATGGTGTGTCTCAAGTTAAAAGTGATATTGAATCTCAGGATTTGTTTGTAAAGTGTAATAAAGACCCTTTAAAACAGCCGCCAGATGTCATAAACAATTTGCATACCGTGAATTTGATGGTCAACAAATGAAAAGAATTTATTATTATGTGCCTATTTCTCAGTCAATTACAAGTTTGTTGACACATTACCCCTCCCACTTTAAAGTCTTTAACAACATCAATATCCAAGATGAATATCAATACGTCACTGATGTTAATTATGGAACTGTTTTCAAAGAAATTTTATGGCGGAACACACACGGTTGTTGTGCATCATCTTCGGCACTTTCCGTACACGTTCTGAAACCCCAGAAGGTAATAGTACGCATCATGAGTAATACCCCGGATGATGTTTATTAACTTTAGGAAATAACCTCTTAAGTATTTCGGTGAAAAGTAGTCCAGGAAAGATGCCAACAAACCAAAAAACCTCGACACACCGTCTGTTGACAAATTCTTCGCCGAGCTATATGTACAAAAACCACTAACTGCTTGAAAAACTGCAACTATTTAGACAATGCGCGGACCTTACAGTACCGATTCGTGTAATATAGCCCTGAATTTAGCTGCAAACTTGCGTTTACCTGTAACGTCTGATGCAGATATTCAAAGCAGTTCTCGGATATCTTATAATATCGAAACGATTTGTTTTTAAAATATTAGCATTCCTCAGATTGTTTCGTTAGAAATTTTAATAATCTGTATAAATGTATGTGTTTATAGTATGATATTTTGTGAAAACTGCCTCCAGAATATCATTATCTCGTTCATCTAGCCATATTTGTTCCTTCTTGGTGGAAGCTGTTACTGTTGTCTGAAAGGCACGTGACCTCTGAAGTGGAGTTTGGAGGCTACTGCATTCACAACTAGCCGATTATGGGAATTTGTACATCCACGTAATAAAACAGTTCCATGTATAAATAAACATATATAATTATATTTTACTATCTAACGTTTATAAGTTTCAATCAACTTTCTATAAATCATTTTAATGTGTTTTAGTGATTTCTTTTTTACTTTTGAAAATACCACCTTTTCGAAAAAAGGTCAAAGCTGGGGCCTGAACTGCTGAAGTGGAAATGGAACCTCATTTCAGCGCTTTCAATGTCGCAAACACTATATCGTTTTCTTGTAAATAAATGTAATATATGTTTAAGGTAGGCACAGTGAAAACTTGACAAATCAATTATCGTTTTCATCGGACTGAATGTTTCATGAAAGATAACAGTACGGGTACATTTTAAGGCTGGCAAATGGCCGAGGTCGAAAAAATATGTTATCAGCAATTTTTTTTTTTCGCGGAGTGTGTCATGGTTTTCTCCGCGTGCGCGTTACGTATCTTGGTGACGGAAGAATCTCCAAGGTAGGTTTATGTGGGCTTCACATTTAGTCAGTGTTTTAAAAGATATGGTTCCATGCAATTCTTATAAAGCAGGTAGATGGTTATAACTTTGGTAAGAAATTCGGTATTTCTTTCTAAAAATGACGATTTCAGCTATGTAAGCTTGGCAATTTTAAATTTAAGAACTGCACAGCTTCATCGGCAAATCTAATAATAATTATATATGAAGCTTGAATAGAATGAAGATAAGCTAGTTCAATGCCTGCTAAGGATGAGTTTATCATAACTTTTCGAATAGTGTAGATCTGCTTCAGCCAGCTCCCACTGGGAAATGTCTGACCAGGATCTTCGGTTTTGCTGCTACCTCTCTAGCAATACATCTTTATACCAAGACATGCATTTGTGAGCATGAACGTAAGATTTTAGTAATGGCTCTAACAAATGTAGCAAGATAGGGGTTAGTAGAAATGAACATCTCCTTGGTCGAAAATAGACTCGTCTGAGCTATTTGTAGGATCTTGTCACACATCTTATCTCATGTATGTCAGGGGTAGACAGAACATGTGGGAAAATCATGACCAATATATTACGCAAGAGTGAAAAAATAAGTAAGTAACAAAAACATACACATGGGGTCACCTCATGAATTATTAAGGACCTTTGTATTTCTGGCGCGACTATGCAACGTGGCATGGATGCAATCCAATATTGCATGATGTTAAAGACACATAGCTTGTAAAATGCAATGAATGTCCTTCAACAATGATATAACGTGTCATTTTAGATAAGAGACTTTACAATGTTACTTAACAATTTTCAGTTGACTAGGTCTTGACATCATCATATTCATTACACTCGTTGTGTGCAGTCCTTAGTAATGGTTGCTACGTTCTTCACCGACGTAGTCTGATTGGTTTTTTCTTTCTTTTTATAATGTTACAATGGCTCAGTAGAAGCACAAAAACCAAGTTATCCAAATAAAAGGACCTACTTGCATGTAAGGAGTATTCAGGGGAGACTATCAGTAATGTCATTGTGTAATTTAGTTATAAATATGGCTCACCTGCCTTGCCCCGGAAATGTCATGACTGGACATACACGCTGTCACTAAACTATAAAATAGGCTATCGAAAACACTAGTTTGTGGAATCCGACCATATTGAGCTTCTTGCCGCCTGTCTTAAGTGCCAGCTAAAAGCCCCGTTTACTCATCGAAATAAGCATGTTCTGTTATGAGAAAAGATTACAAGGGTATTCAGATGCTTGCAAGAAATTGTGAAATGGTCAGACGGTTGCCATTTCATGTAATGTATTCCAAATGACAGACAACAAACACAACACAATAGCTGTTTAAAATAATATAAAATAAATATAATATTTTTTTAAATAATAAAATAAAAAAATAGCATAAGACAAATTGACTTGGCGTCTTGGCTGAGCTCCTTTCTACCAATGTGGGCCCTGGTTCGAACAAAGGCCGCTCTATACTACAGTCGTTAAAGGGCTCCCTTCGTAACGTTTTATACAGTTGTAGTTCCACGACTGGTCGACCCAGTGTCAAGATGTGACTGGGTGTGATATCGTGCCTAGGGTTCACGTCACGGTATACACAGTGAAGGCAGCATTTTATCTGCTTCAAATACCGTTTCCAAGTAACTGAAATATTGTAAATAAACTACCAGTTGCACTATGATATCTATATATCTACGACTTCAGCCGACTCTTTGCATAAAACAAAACAAAGCAAAACAACAACAACAACAACAACAACAGACTTTTGGGTTGAAATATAAAGATGTGTGTGATATGCTTTGATTTAAAGAGCACCTCTTTGATTTTGGATCTGACATCTAAAACATAATTAAGCCTGTTACTGTTATTATTTTTTGGCAATATATCAAGAAAACACAAGGTCGAATTCATACAAACGTTGCTATTTTATAAGTTTGAACTTGATAACCACCCTTATTATATGTTACTTATCGTTATCACAATTTTTCCTAAGTACGTTGTACTTCTGTATCCAGATACAACATCCCGTATCAGTGTAGCATTTTGTTTCTGTCTATGCATTCTGTAATGGGATACGGACAAAAGCCCCTGAAGACAGAAGCCCCTGGGTAAAAAAATGTCAAGGTGGACAAAAGCCCCTGGGTAAATTTTACAACTAGGACAAAAGCCCCTGGATGAATTTTACAACTAGGACAAAACCCCCGTGAATGAATGTTACAAGTAGGACAAAAGCCCCTGAATGAATTTTACAACTAGTACAAAAAGCCCTTGGTGAATAATATAGAAAGAAAGAGACGAATGTTTTTAATTTTTATTTTTGATGTACATATTACTTTACCATCTCTTTTTCTGGAGGGAAAAGTATAGTGTTTATATTAACGTTTGTTAAACCTAAGTACACTAGCATTGTTTGTTCAAGTCTTCTTCGTGATATTATGTGCTGCCCGCATATGAATATTATATAAAAAAAATCAGTTTCGTTGCAATAGTTTCATCTCATGGCACATGTATAATATCTCAGATACAGGCTAGAAGACAGTGACCCAGGGTGGTTTTCAGTTGTTACGATTGGGTGGTTTTATTATGCGATTGTTATCTGAGGTGGGGGTGGTCGGTGGGAGTGTCACCCGCTAGGGCTGCTAGTAGGAGATGATGTCGTTGTCAAGGAAACAGCCAGCATGCCCCCAAGATAAGACCACCCTCCCCCATCTCTCAGCACATGATCAACTAGCCAGCCACAGGTGCGAACGAAAATCGCTCCCCCCCCCCCCCCCCCCCCCCACACACACCATGCTTTTTACTTGGCATTTATAACTTTCAATACTGATTAATAAACATACATCCATTATTAGACTTTACTTACGTCAGCATTTTCTTTTGATTGAAAACACACCAATAAGGAGTGCATACGTAATTTATTGCATTCTTTTGGGACTTTTTTGTCTTGCAAACAGCCTGCATATTTGCTATTCCTATGAATAATACACCAGAATAGATCAAGGAGGATATATAAGTGGACAAAACAATAACACTGTTTCGTTATTTGATGTATAAAAAGTGAACGCGCAGTCCTTATTATTGTATGTAATAAATAAATCAAGTAATCTAATTATAAATTCAATGAACCTCATTTTGACGAGATTGGTTCCATGATATTACTCACCCACTGGGTTGTACAGTATGTAAGCGGGTAACCAGTTGCTATATTACGTTATCGGCTGCCGTGAATAGCTTGGGGGAATTTCACAGGTTGATCATAGCATAGTGAATACAGTTTTCAGTTCATACGCCGCTGAAATAATGGAAAAAACGACAATAATGTAAACGATCTTCCCATTCTGATGCCACGACACTGCTTCTTTCTTGACCACCACAATTTGAAGCATCTTAATTGGCAACAGGTGTGAATGTTAAACACGTTAGGTGTTAACAAGAACCGTTTTAGAAAAAAAACAACAACAGTATAACCTTAGTCGTTTTTGTTGTATGATTTCAGTTTAGTCAAAACAAATTTGTTAATGTTTGTTAACGTTTTCTTTGGAAAAGAATCTTATTTTGTTTATCAAACGTTCGAATGCTTAAGAGACTAGGGATGTAAGCGAATGTTCGAACGTTCGGATACATCCCTAGTCTGAACATATTCTGCTTTTGCAAAATGATTGTGAAAATAAAAAAAATGGGCAAAGATTAAAATCTCATGTTGGGTCTTGTGTTTGAACCCAAAACCCTTTGATCCCGAGTCCACAACTTTAACCTTTTGACCAAGTATACTTCCAGCATGTTATAAATGTTTTCTTCGTCCAAATCGAATAAGCTCTGTTTAAAACTTCACGGGTCGAGGGTTTGAAATTTGAGCCGTCAGATTTCAATTCTATAACCTTAACCTCTTTCCCAAGAACAAATGAAGCACATGACAAGCTATTTTTTGGCTATAGACTGTTTCGTTGCTAATAGATAATCTCATTTTGTTAACATGCAGTCCGAACATCGAAGCACGTACCAAGAAGCGTTCCTAGCTACTCACCTCAGTATGAACAAGAAAATGCGTATCGAGCTACTGACCGGCAGTTTAATTATAACGAATATTATCACAGCTTTCGTCACATCACAGCTTTCGTCACATTTAGAGGAAACCTCTGATGTAACATGCGCACGCACGATTTCATCTGTGAGAACATCAGTCGTGTCAGCCAGTCCGCTGATTTTGTGTATTTTCGAGAGAATTTTTCCTGTCATTTTTATGTTTATACGCCCCCACTCCACACACACACAAAATGTAGAATGTAGATAATTAATGCAATTAAACTGAACTGGACTGGTGCACTTTTTTGTTAAGCATTCCATAAGACATATAAAAATAAAGTTTAGACAAATTTTACCAGCTTAAACTTGAGATATGCGAATTTTGAGATTTCGGATATGACCTGAAAAATGTCAACAACTGACAACGCTATAATTTTGCCAAATGAATAAATAAATTAACAAAGTTTTCTTTACAGAGTACATATACATTTGCTTTAACTGAATAATACATTTTATTTGGATTTATTCTATCAGAAAAAAGGCAAAATGTTTTTTTTTTTTATGAACAACATCCTAAAAACACAAGTGATTTTTTTCACTTTATTTTCAAATGTGTGATTTTCCAGCTAAAAATTTAAAGATTTCTCTGACATTTATCCCCCCAAAACCGATATATAAATTATCTACAATGTATAAGTGACAAAATATATGAAAGAATAACTTTTACCACGTAGTTATTTCACAACATTCTGGTTTTCGACTATGGTGTCAAATTTTAGGGGAGTTAATCTAACGCAAATTTGTAGAAAATGTTTAGCTTTCTTCACAAACATAAACTTATGCCTTTTTAAATCTTAAATACTGAAATTATTTGAAAAAAATAGCTAGAAACTTATTTCCTCTCAAATTTTAAATGCCTGTGCTTTGATACAGGACAATTGGTTATAACTCCAAAAAGTCATAAAATGAAGAGTTCTTGTGAACTGCATGAAGTAAATTACTGTGTACTTTTTTTCTGAAAGGAATTAGCTAGGTTAGGCACTAGAGTATCAAGTGTTCTTTTAGTGTCTGTAACACAAGGTTGTCCTTCACTATTTTTCGATGTAAAGGTGTTGAGATGTTCCAGGTTGAGTCCAGATGCTGTTATATGTTCTGCTGTTGGCAGTTTACAGACACTACTGGCTACCAGACATGTAAATGATTGGAGATCTTTTGCCTTTTCCTTGGACGACAGAAGATGGTGGTACAATGCTTGTACAGAACAAGAGAATTTGAGAACATCTGGAAATAATGTGCGTGAATGCTGGAAGAGTTTTACCAAAGTGCACACATCTTCCACAGCATCATGTGCATTGTACTTAATGCACAAAATATCACGTACCAGATCTTCCTGTTTGTAGCTATCTCTGTTGGCGTATGTCTTACGAAACAAGGATAATGAATCCACACAACCAGCAACACTGACAAAAAAGTCGCCCAACTTGTTAATATTAGACACTGCTGGCAGAAGGATAGAGAAGTCAAACTTCAACAATTTCAGTTTAACACATGCGTTTCGGTGACATTGCAATTTTAAACACGCATTTTGTTTAGCACGGTAAGTTTTTGTTTCATTTGCATGCGACATAGGTCGTTTTTTATTACAAACATCTTTTTTTTACCAAAATGGCTCACTACGGCCTTCTGTCTACTTCAAATGGTGTAATCCCATACGCATAACCCGTATTTGAAAAGCACCGCGAACAAAGGAGCCGCGATATATTTGATGTTTACTTCCGGTGCGTTGAAAGCACGAATACTCAATATGAAATTTTAAATTATTGGCATCGTCACTGTTAGTTGTTGACATTTGTTTGCAAATATCCGAATAATGAGTCGGAGAAAAGGTAATATTAGTTTTACAATAATAATTTATTTACTTAACAATTCCAAGTGATCTCATAACACTATTGTTTTTACGAAAACCAATATGCATTGTGTTCGGACTTTACTAACACACGGATATCAACGATTTTGTCTGATATTCCTGAAATAATAGTTGTTGTCAAAATAGATAATAATGTTATAATTTAGCAGTTCTTTCAAATTATTATTAGAAAAGACTTTAAAATCCCCAATATCACTATTTCAGTGACTCTAGTGTCTAGGATCTCTCCTGAGGGTAGCCCCTATGAGCAGGGTGAGCTGGCGTCCAGCAGTCCGGAGCAAGGGGGACACAGTGAGGAGGAATCTCCAAGGGCAACACCTCAAGAGGAGTATGAGGAGGAGAGGCATGAAGACAGCGAGAGAGAAATGTTAGTACAGTATTACATAGTTACAAAATAATTACTTACCTGCTACCCCATTTTTAAATCCACTTAAAAGTAGTGTAGTGCAAATAGGCACTTCCAACAGCCTTGTTGTTGGGTTAACCCTTTAGAGACATGGTTGTGTGTCAGCCTACTCATCTGAAGGTCCCGGGTTCGAATCCCAAATAGGGACAGGATTATTTTCTCCTCTCAGATTTTCTTTAATGGTGTCAGAAGTAAACGGAAGCCTGGTGTGGCTGTCCTGAGATGGGCTTGGGCCCAATAAAGGTAAAGGGGAGGGGGAAGTGTAGTGCATATAGGCTCTTCCAACAGCCCTGCTGTTGGGTTAACCCTTTAGCGACGTGGTTGAGTGTCAGCCTACTAATCTGAAGGTCCCGGATTCGAATCCCCATTAGGGACAGGATTATTTTCTCCTCTCAGATTTACTTTAGTAGGAGGAGAAACATCCTGCCCCAAAATGAGATTGAACCTGGGACCATCAGTTCTGTAGGCAGACACTCAACCATGTTGCCAAAGGTTTAACCTTATAGCAAGGCCGTTGCACCTATACTCACTACACTACGCACTTGATGAGATCCTATATACTGCTTATCTTGGTATGAAATGCTTTCATATTGTGCACATTTATTCATAATGCTTACTTATGTTCGTTGTAAAAAATCTTTATTGTTTCATTTATATTTGCATGTGCAAAACTGATATCAAACTTGCTAACAGTAACTTAAGGTACAGATGTGATCTTCCCATGGTCCTAAAGAGGGAGACTTAGGCTCCCAGAGGGAGAGACTTTGGTGCCAATGGGAGAAATTCCTGTGACTGCGCATTAAATTGACCATGTGACTATATGTAAACAATATTTTTTTGTTTTGTTTATCAATAATCATAATAACTTCAGTGATTAAATCATCTTTTAAATATTTTTAACTGAACTTTTAAAGATATCTAAGATGTTTTATTTCATATTCTAGACCTTAAAAGTATGCTTTGGTTTTGAGATTGTGGACTTCAAAAACAGCCAATCATGGTGAAAAAAGTCAAGCATCAACAGTTCTTACTAATGAATAGAAAGATGTTTCCAAAGTGATGTAAATATTTCAAATTTAAGTAAAAGCTAATAAAATAATTGATATACTTATCAAGATGCTAAATTGAAACAATGAATAATGAATATGAAAGCACAAAACTGCTGACTTAATGTGTAAGTTAATGACAAAAGAGTTTAGGTATTTTGATAATCATCATCATCATCATCATTATCATCATTATCCTGTTTAGATTATCCAGGCCTTTTCTTAATCCTTATCCAAGGGTCAGGCCTGGCTGTCCAGTCGAGAACGAAGTCTCCCTCTCTATGATTGGCGATCCAGTGGATTAGTGTCACCCGTTCTTTGGGATGTACGGTCCTGTTTCACTAGGTCACCCCAGGTCAGTTTAGGTCTACCTGAGGCCCGATGACAAGTGACATTTAGAGTATGGATCTTTGATATCCATCCTGCACTGCATTCTACATGGTCGAACCATCTCAATCTGCTTGTCTGGAAAATTTCTGAGATATCTTTGATGTTTAGCAGGGAGAGAAGAGACTCTATGGGTACATCGCCTTCCGGTTTGACAAGGCAGATCCATCTTATCATGGCTCTATCAATGTGTTGAAGCCTCTTAAGAGTAGCAGCTTTTATTGCCTATGTTTCAGAACCATACAGCAAAACAGGTCTAATGTAGGTTGTGTAGAGGCGACCTCTTGTTGTGATAGCAGATGTTTGCTTGTTAAGATTGGAAGCAGCTCTCTGAACTTTTTCCATGCTGACTTGCATCTTGTTGTTACAGTGAGTTCACATCCACCCCCAGATGACAGCATATCACCAAGATAGAAGTCTGTTATTACTTCAAGCTTTTCCTCACCGACTGTAACATCTTGCATGGGCCTACCATCAATGGGACGGGCAAGTCCATTGCAGCGAGGGCACTTGTAGTTCCGATCAAGCTTGAGGGGTCCTTTAATTCCACTACACTTCTTATGTACCCAACAAGAGCAACTCGAGCAGAGAATGTATCATTGAGGCAGACAGCTCATGGATACTTTCCAGATCTTCTAAGGGTATCTAGATTTGGACCTGAGATCATTACCTTTGTCTTATTCATGTTGACTCGGAGCCCTTTCTCCTCCATACTCATCTTCCATGTGGCCATTCTTTCCAGCAACGATTCAAGGGAAGTGTCAGCGATTACAAGATCATCAGCATACAAAAGCTCCCATGGTCAACTTACTCTGATATGACTTGACAACGCTTCCAGAATGATGATGAATAACAATGGACTGAGTACTGATCCTTGATCGACACCAACATTGACATCAAACTAATTGCAGTAGCTGTCCCTTACTCCAACTCGGCTTCTAGCATCAGAGTACAAGGTCTGCACAGTCCTGACAAGCCATCCCTCAACTCCTAACTTGCGCATTGCCCACCAATTGACTTTCCTTGGTACACAGTCAAACGTCTTCTCAAGGTCAACAAAAGCCATGTAAAGGTGTTGTTTGGCTGCGAGATGCTTTTCTTGCATTTGTCGTAGGATGAAAATGGCATCAGTCATTCCCCTGCCTGGCATAAAACCAAATTGCATGTCATCTGTCTGTCTGGATTTGTTGTCTGATCTGTTGCTCCATAACTCTCTCCAGGATTTTCATGACCTGATCAATCAGCTTTAGGCCTTCATAGTTGCTTCTATTGAGTGCATCACCCTTGCCTTTATACAGACTTACAATGAGCTTTCCTCCCACTTATCTGGTATTCTTCCCTCACAAACGATGGATTCTAAAAGATCTCGTATTTCTGCTACACCTTGTCGTCCAGTAGGCTTTATCATCTCTGCCACAATACCGGAAGGGCCTGGAGCTTTGCCTGCTGCTAATTTGCTGACACCCTTTTCTACCATCTCAACTGTGGTTGGGATGCTTCGGCCCTCGACAGGTAGCTCGACTGAGAGGTCATTTGAATTCCAGGGGAATTCAACATTAAGCAGTCGTTCGTAGTGCTGCTTCCATGCCTCTTTCCTGAATTCTTCATCAAGGGAAAGTTCATCATTTCATACTGGTTTCTCACCCATTACATCTTGAGTGTCTCGGCGCATTTGTTGGCAAGTTTGTAGATGTCTCCTGTCTTTGGGTTTAAGTTGTGAAAACCCTCTTTCTCTGCATCACACTTAGCTTGATGAATAACCTGCTTAGCAATACGTTTAGCTGCATTGTTAACCTTCCTGCTGCCACCTGCAATGGTAGAGCATGTAGTCAATCTGTGTTCTGACATCGCCAGACTGGTAGGTTACCAAGTGTCTATGATGCTTCTTAAACAAGGAGTTGCCTATCACAAAGTCATTTGCGACAGCGAATTCAAGGATCCTCTCACCCTCTGCATTTGCACTTTGACTGGTAACGATACACAATGGCTGATCAGTAATGCGATTGGGCATTGGATAAGACGGGTGAATACAGCCATAGAACTGTACCTTGTGCTTCAAAGTCGACTTCTAATTATGTCAAAACTTTGATTAATGCAAATGAATACAGTTGATTTCGCTTATTTGCATACATAACTTCCCAAAGAAATTAATGCAGTTAACCAGAATGTGTGTTAAACCGAAAATCAATATAGGTCCTAAGGACTAGGAGTACCATTTCAATGAGCGTATTTTGTTTTCAGTTGATGCAAATTTTATTTACTAATATTAATGCTCAGCCACTGTTTTTCTTTATAAAATCATCAGTCCTATACCTATTTATAATTTTCATTATCAGATAATTAATGAGATCGTAATAATTTACCTCCAGTCCCAGTTAAAAGCCGAGTCTTGTTTTTGTGACGGCAAAAGGGGGAGTAATGCACTATTTCATCGGCAAGAGTTAATGATGGCGTCATTTACTGTTAACACTAGTTAACCTTTGCGAAAACCTTTAAAATTTGTTTGAAAGATGCAATAGAAAGTGTGCCATTTACAAAAGACCAAACAGGTTGCTTATCATGCAGTTTCCTGGGATTAGCAATCAGGTTGGCTAATCCCCTGGGAAAGGTGCAAAAATTAAGCCAGAGATAAACTAATTAGCGAGTTTCAGCAGATTGGTGAGCAGTGTTGGATTAAGCTTATAACTGAAATCAGGAAAACCTAGTGACCTACTTCTTGACCCCACCTGGCCCAAAGACTAACTCATCCAGGATTTCATGCTGACAAACAATCAAAATTTCTTGCATACAAACATTCAGACCTAGTTTGCTGAAGATTAAGATATAAATGTGGCCAACAGTGTGTTCAAAAATTTCACTAGCTCAAATCTTAGAAAAAATCTTGTTAACATGCTAGGGACCACATGTATGGCCCAGTCTTCACTAAACTTAGCCAGAATATTTGCCTGCATGAAATCTTGGATGAGCCTCTTTACTGGGTCACGTGGGGTCAAAACTAGGTCACTAGGTAAAATCTTAGAAAAACCTTTTGAACAAGCTAGAAGTGACATTTATCTTTGCCAAACCTAGCTAGTATGTTTGCCTGCATGAAATCTTGAATGAGTTCGTAACTGGGTAATGTGGGGTCAAAAGGTAGTCACTAGGTCATACCCTAGAATACGTTGTGAACACCCCAGAGGCTACACAAATGACCTGGCCTTTGCAAGATTTCTAAAGTAAATAACTCGTAATCACTTGATGCCAGATATGAGTCAACTAATAGCCTGTGTCTTCAGGTGAGCAATTGCCCCCTTGTTTTTATTAACTGTCATTCTTTTAGACACAGGCTAATCAGGATGGAAACTGTCTGATCATAATATGCACAATCATGATATGCACTATTTTCTGCTGACTTTCTATCAAGATGACACAGTAAATTGCATGAAACTGTTAGATAACTTACAGGTTAGTTTATTGATTGTTTAAGATAGGCATCCCTGATGTAGAGCCAATAATATCACCTTAAGTCACAACATATCATACATATAACATTATTTAATAAGTTACCCCATTATTTCAATATTCAGGCTGTCTGGTGAAGATGACCACTTCGATGGGCTTGATATCAAACCACCACCAGTGCCTGTAAAGAAGAAGGACAAACATAAACACAAACATAAAGATGAGAAGAAAAAAGACAAAGGTTCCAAGGAACGCCATAGGGAAGAGAAAGATCGACACCGAGCAGACAGGCATAGAAATCCAGATAGACCACGCGAACGAGAGGTTGACCATCGAGAGGACAGACCAAGAGGTAAGTTTGAGATTTTGTAATATAGACTTAAAAAGTTAGTAAAATAGTTAGTAGTGGGTTGCATTTTTTTTTACCTCAGAATTCGTCAAGAAAATTATAAAATTTGGAGAAACATTTAGAGATCTTTATCACATATTCCTAAAATAGCACAGTTTCATTTTAAAAACATGTTAAAAAAACATATCAACCTAGCTGTATATATATATATTAGGGATGTCAAAGGATAATATATTCGGTATCCGAATATCCGTCGAACGATCCGAACGGATATCCGGATATCCGGATTTAAATCTTAGTTGCAGTCGGATGTGTGGGGGGTTACTAACGTTTCCATTGACATAATTAGATCGTCATTTTAATGGAAATAATTAAATCAAAATTTCCATTACATAGGCACTTCATTATTTTGATAATTAATGAAATACGAACAATAAAACACGTTTAGTAATTTTAATTTACAATAAAATGAATACATCAAACATATATCTGAGCAAAGAAAACATGCGTACATGCGTCACATCAACTTGCAGATCACCGTGATCGAATGAAAACTTAATAAATTCATCAATTCATTTATACAATCCAAACGGACTTAATTTAACTGATCTTTGCCGACAAACATGTTAATTGTCTACATAATTGTAGCTCTATCTCTTCATAATAAAGCTGAACTAACAAAATTAAAGATAATAATCCTTAATCAAAAAGAATAAATAATAGCTTCAAACAATGGCTGTTAATTGGCAAATTATTATACATAAGCTTTAGCACATTTCTAAAACTGTGAAGTTCATTAAGAAAATTAAAGATAGTATTCGCTAAACAAAATGGATCAGTAGAAGCTTCAAACGTTGGCGGCTAATTAGCATGTTATTATACATACCATCATGCTTTAGCACATTTCTAAAACTGTGAAATATACAACACTGCGTGTCACCACCTGTCGATAATCCGTTACACCTGCGTATGTGTGAATGCACACTGACACGACAGCAGAAAGATAACTTAGCAAAATGGCCAAAACATTTAATTAAATGTTTAAAATATTTCATTTTTAAACGAATATCCGGATACCAAAGTCGATTCGGATATCCGACGATGCGGACGGATATCCGGATATCCGGATATCCGTTGACATCCCTAATATATATGGTTATATATGGAACCTTTTAAGAGCTAGTTATTTCATTACAGAAAAGTTTTCCTTCCAGTTATATATATATATGCAAGGAAAGACCAATTAAATTACAGCTTCTGTTGCTGTCAGATTGCCATTGAAAGTTTTTTTAGCTCACCTGAGCTTATACTCAGGGGCAAGACCATTTTCTATATAAGGCTATATAGGAAATTTTCTTGTCAGAAACTGCAAAAGCTAAAGTCTTGATATTTGGTATACATGTTCCTTGGGTGGTCCTGTATGAAGATTGTTAAAAGAATTCTGATCCATCAAAAAACATGGCCCCAGGGGCATGGCCCTTTTCCATTTATGGCTATATAGGCTTTATAAGTAAACATGTAATTGACGTCTGCAGTAATTAACCGTCCCCCTCCCCACAATATACAGACAAAAAATAAATCTGTAATTGAACTGTATGTGAAAAGGTCTTCCAGCTTACCTGCAGTGTTCTTCCTAGATATTTTTCGGGAAGCTTCCTGCACCAAAATGGTTGGATATCCCTGCAACGGACCATCATTGTTTTGCTGCATTCTATTAAAAAGCAAAACAAAAAACCCTTCCCATATTATTACTTTTGTGTAACTGTTTATATGCAAATTGTTGGCCACAATAGCTCATTTGGTAGAGCGTCGGCTTGTGGATCGGGAGGTCTCGGGTTCAAACCCCGGCCAGGTCAAACCAAAGACATCCCTCGGGGCTACGGGGACAGCATTACGCCTGACTCAACGGTGTCAGTATAATGGACCTGCCAGGTTCAGTCCCTGGGCACCTCATAAGTGTCCCTGTTCTATAATGATAGAAATGTTGCTGCACAGTATCGGCAAAAATACCGGCAAATCCCATCCCATCCCTCTAACCTGTGGTTTTGATACATTAATTACCAACTTCAAATTTATGGGGTCATTTGTGACCCACATCATGGAAGTTTACTTTACTAAAACAACAGCAATTAGTTCATTTCCTACTTTCTCACAATCATTTGTTAATAAAATTTTGAGCAAGTACAATACCACAACACCAAGGCAAAAAGGTTAAAAGTGCCAATCAAATTGTCATGAAGTCAAAGCAGTAATGGTAACGACAACACTTTATACATGTAACAATGGACAAAGTGCTCCAAAAGTTTGAAAGTAAACAGCCGTATCCTTTATCTTTAAAGTTTGTTTTGTGCCATGTTTTTTAGTCCAGGAAGGATGATTTCAGTAGCAACTTAGCAATTTTAGTGGAAATAAACACAATATGCTCTTCTGACTGCATCGGATACAAACTTATTGCATCAAAACGCAGAAAACACACAGTTGTAGAAGCACTGGTTGTAGATGGCATGACTGAGAGTGGTAACACGCATAATTACTAAAAATAGAGAGAAAGAATAATGATAGATGAGAAAAGGAAAAATGATAGATGAGAAAAGGAAAAAGGTAGCAAAAAAGAGATCATTTAAAGATAAAGAGGAAGAGAATTAACAACAGAGGTGCTTGATTGTCGCAATAACTGGTATTTAAATTCAATTTGGCAACCCACACAAATTAAATGGGTAAAAATAATGATCTGGGAAGGTTGTTGTAAATTTTAATAAAATATTTATCCCTCATCATGTTGCATCTGCAAATAAGCGAAACCAACTTCTTAGTTATCTGCCTTCAGCTTCGAGCTAAGATTACAAAAGTTGTACTTGGTTTGTAAGTACTGGTAATGTAAAATTAATGTACATATGAAAAATTCACGTGCCATTGGATGACATGTCATGTACTTCTAATGTCTACTTTACAAATATGCGGATATAAGTTTTATTCTCAAAGCTTTTCCTTTATTTCTCAGAGCTTTGTAATAGCTTATAATCATTTACATATTCCCATTTCAACTTTCTTTTAATGAGTATTTGTACCCAGAATATGAGGAGTGGGTTAGAATTAGTGCTGCACGCTCATGCTCTCTTAATCAAAAATAAATGAGCTCTTATATTAATTAGGCAAACCAATGACCAACAAACAGACAAAAGAAATTAGTCTTGCAAATATTTGTAATATCTCTGAATGACATATTTATATATAAGGCCGGATGAAACCTTAATGAGACTACATTAAGACATTAAACACCATGTTAATAAGATCCTTGTATAGATCAGCCCCCAATAGAATGTCACATGTGTCATGTAATCAGATTTAATCTGCCTTCATAGGAACATGTGCCTTTTTTAATTTGTCTTATTTTCTTTTATGTTTTAAATTATCATAGAAATCATGACTATCATAAAATGGGTTTTATGTGAACAAGTTGAATGAAGTTTTTGGTAGGTTTATAGAAACATGTGCCATTTTAACTCTTTATTAATCCCTATGGTGTTTTTAACAATCATAGAATAATACCAGTTTAATGTGAATATGGTAGGTGAAGGCTTTCAAAGGTGTCTTGGAACATGTGCTGCTTTTAATCTTCAGATGTGCAGTTATGATTCAAGATATCATTATAATCATAGGATAATAAGGAGTGTGAACAAGTTTGATTGTTGCCTAGAGACATGTCATTGCTATTTTCCATTCATCCTGTTGTCAGATGGGTGTAACACTCAGGTTAAAGGTAAAGTTGTGTGTGCAAGAATGCCAAATGAAAAAATTAGAATAAAACTTCACTTAAATCTTTCTAGTGATGTGATAAAGTTTTAGGTTGAATTTTATGAGCAAAATAAATTTGCTAGACTTAGAATATTTTACTGAACATACATCATGCTATCAAACACTTAAATAGTTGAGCATTCTGTGACAGCTCTTGTGCATTTTCAGTAATCTCCTTGCTTTATTTAAATTTTTTTAGATTAAAATGTGTATTGTCATTCACGTTAACTAGTTTTAACTCTTTTGCAATCCAATTACTGGTAAAATTCTGTGCCGTGTGCATAATTATTTGCGGATCTGTTTTACTCATAAGAAATATGTAGATTTATTATACTTTTTTTGTTATTCTTAAAAATATCTGTAATTTTATAAAATTATGTCACTAAAAGAATTGTTTTAAATTTGTTTATGTATGTATAATGTGCTTACATTTTTGCAAGATGTGATTAATAGACTAAATATATAAAAAGAAAGTTAACATCTTAACTAGATACACTTTAATCCCCCAAATACCCTTAATTGAACAGAAAGCAATCAGTTCACAATTTTCTTTGAAACCCATGTGGCAGTGTATTAAAGTTTCTGACTTGTGTACCTCCTCTTTCTTGGGCATATCATTCATTTATCGGGTCTAGGTTGGGATCATAGCATATTGTGACTTTTATAGGGAACAAGTTTGATTTAGTTTGATTTGTATGCAACTAGGAGCTTTACCATACTTAAGCTCCTTTTTTTTAAAGAAAAAAAAAATGTGCAGCTGTTGTCATTTTACCATCAGCAATGGTTAATTCTTTTTTAGGTCTATCTGTCATAAAACCAACTAAGGATTCTTTTTAAAAGGAAAGTAACTTTAATATTAGTTGTGACAGAGTTATGCCCCTTTTTAATGATTTTACTTATAATTTTTCATTATACTATCAAAGAGTATGTGACAAAAGAGGAGCACACTATGTACAGATAGTTCTTTCAAATTTTCAGATATCCTAATACATTCCTAATTATCATAGGCTTATACAAATAGCATTATTTGAATTTGTTTAATCCAAACCTTTGTAGATGTCTGTTACCATATTTGTCACTTTCAGTTTTCAAATATCACTTAACCATTTTGCCCAGTCTAAGCCTTATTCTGAGTCAGTTTAAATATAAATATCTTGAGTCAGTTTATATATAAATATCTTGTATCATGATCTATTTTTAATATTTTAACTAAAATTAAGAATCATGAGTCATATTTGAGTCAGTTTTTACCTAACTGTATCAAATAAAATCTGTTTAGAATCTTCATGTATTAACATGTGCCAATTTGAAATATCCAGATATAGCTTAATGCTATCAAAACCACTATTGCATATGAGACATATTTGCACCAGTTTAATTAAGTTAGCTTGATATCAAGTGCTATGAACTCTTTATTAGTCCCCTACCGGTGTTTACACCGGAGGGGACTATAGGTTTACCCTCCGTCCATCATTCCATCATTCTGTCTGTCTGTCTGTCTGTCTGCTAAAAATTTGGATCCTTTGATAACTTAAGCTAGGCCCATGAAACTTGGTATGTTAATAGGTAGCAATGTGTACCATATGCATGCGCAAAATTTGGGTCGCTACCTTGAAGGTCAAGGTCACAGCATGACCTTGAAGCAAAAATAATCGTGTCCGGCCCATAACTTTTTGAGGGACCGGTAGGGGACTACTGTATTGCCCGCAATACTATCAAATGCTTGTTGATAATATGTCCATAGATAAATCCAATTTGCTAAGACTACTGTTTAACATGTGCCTGTTTGGAATGTCCAGATATAGCGTAACATTATTGAAATGATCATTGCATTGAATGAGTCGGATTTATGCTTGTTTTATTAAGTGTTTGAGATAGATGTATCTTAGAACATGTAGAACATGATCTATTCTTAGGATCCGATGACAAGCTCTTGTTTCCTTTAAACTTGTCAACAGCACATGCCACATCAGACAGGCACATGTTTGTTAATTCAAAACTAATAAGGTAATACCTACTTATTTGCTTTGCCATTCATCCTAATTCAAAACAATCCCTGTCAATTTTGGTGTTATTTGATAGCAAACAAAACCAATTAGTAATATAAGTGGGTAATTTGAGACTTAAGTGTTTTCTTTGATGTGCTGTTTTTTCTTTAGTCACATAACACCTAGTGGGCAAGAAAATGTGGTATTTTCTGTTTATTTTTAATTATTTATCCACATTTACAATTATTTATCTATTAGGTGGTAAATGTGAAAGGGAGACGTGTCATATTGCCCACATTTTGGTCTTATTACTTAGCTAGATGCACATGCTCATATCATGCTTCACAGGTATTAAGTGATAAACCCACTTTCAATTATGTTGACATGAGTTCAATTATGTTTATTTGACTGTTTATATTATTTGGTATTTTTTTCTGAAAAAGCTATTTGTACTAGATTATTTTTAGTCACCATATTAATATACCAACCTGGTAGCACGATCTGTTGAGCTTGGCTTCAGGTACGGAAGGCCTCGGGTTCGATCCTGGGCCACAACAAAGTACCTAAAGTTTATGATAGTATAGCTCCCTTGCTTGAGCTTATGCTAATGTAAAGGTAGTTCCCTTACAGGTTGGCCCTGTGTCAGGATAATGTGACTGGGTGTGGTATCATGATAGGTGTTCAAGGCATGCCATGCACAGTGCTTGGTACCACTGTATCTGTTTCAAGTGAACACTCTCCAGATAACTGATATACAGTTGGTTGGATGATAAACCTTAACACATATAGTGGCAGTACCTAGATATAAGAACAAACACATATGGGGGCAGCATCTAGCCCAATAAACAAACAAACCATTTTAACATTTTTACAAAAATATAGAATAATTTGTTTGAGGAAAATTAGCTTGTTTGCAGTCAGAAAAACTTTGGAAGATTCTTCATACAACTGCAGCAGTATTAGGAAAGAACAACTTTAGGCTTTTTCCAAAGGTGGTGTGACAATAATCTCAGAGGAACAATGTCTTAACAAAGAAGTAAGAATGGATTTGTAGGAACAGTAACAATAATTCTAACCCATATTTTGTTTAATTACAATTTTATGGAAATTTTACTACAACAATGTTTTTCTGTTTGATACTATTCATACAAATAGCCAGTACCAACTTTGGAAATGCTTGTATCTTTTTTTCACGATTTTGAAAAAAAAAGTCATAAACAATAAATTACTTTCATTAACTAGTTGATCTTATTGACAATACATAAATCTTCAGTAATTAAGAGTCATAAACGAACTTCTATTTATAATTTTAGTTTCTATCTATTATTAATGATTTTATTTGTGTAAGCTGTACAACTATATTTTCATAGGCTTGACAATAGTGTTAATTTTGTTGTTGAGCAATCTTTCCTTCTTTTTTTTTTATCATTCATTAAATAGTCTGCCTAAATGGGCAAGTTAGGGTTGTTTTGGTATGACACAAAATGTGTACATAAACTGCAATATGAACATAACCACACATATATATCATATAAAGTTAAATATTTTCACATTATAATATGTACTGATGTTGAATTTTTTTTGTTTTGAATTGAAATTTTTGTAAATATCTTACACATATTTAGCTAGGTACAGTCATTATAATCTTACATAGTTTATACGTCATGTTGTTTTTTTATCAAGATGTCTAGCCTCTCTAATTCTACAACAATTGCTTGCAAAACCACATTTCACATATTTATACATAACCACATTGTATTTGGCAGGTCCCATAGAATGTGGTTTAACATTGAACATAAAGTATATTAATATAACAGTTACTTTTAAGTTAAGTAACATATAAATGATTAAAACCAGTAATCATCTTCTGATCCAGCATCCTTTGCATAATGATTGATTACTGTAGTTGTGTTCTAAAAAGAATAGTCCAAAATAAGCGTCTCTATGATATGGAGACCTTTGTCACCCAGATGCTCGCCAAAAAAGTAGTGAGGAGGCTTGTCTGAGCTAGAGAGGTGGGATTAATGGGAAATTATGTGCAAGTAGAATATAGAAAAGAGCTGACTACTAAGGGATTGTGGGTTGGACAATGAAACCATTTGAATTAAGTTATTCCTGAAAAAAAAAAAATTATCAAAAAGCTTGCCTCCTCAGCATACCTTTGAAAACAAATTGGCACATTTGCATTGTCCTCTTAAACTCCTCTATTGTCATCCTTCAGTTACTGATAATACCTTATAATTGTTAGTTTTTATATTATAAACCTATAAAAGGAATGAAGTTTTTTTATTTATACAGCTATTGGCTACAAGATTTTTTATATATATATACAGCTATTAGCTACAGTTTTAATCCAATTTTCACTCAACTTAGAATGTTCTACATTACATTCAGCTAGTCTATTGGAGGTAAGCACATCCTCTCAGATTTTATCATGACCCTGCCTTCTGGTTATTTCATGGCTTAAAGAAACTGTGCCAAAGGTATGTCTAAAGTGGGCCCTTGGCAGGTACCTAGTTTTGAGTACCTATTTAGATAAAAGTAAGAATGATTGGTTTTATGTTGATTTCTTACCAATATAAGGTAAATATTAATGAGTGTAAATTTCATTTTTAAACTTAGCTTCACCATATTTATAAATCATTGGACGCCTACTTAGCTCACGTCTGAGTGAGTCAAAAAAGAGTTAAGTTATAATTGGGGATAAGAATGCCCTTTAGAGGAAAGTTCCTAGCTAGTTGTATAAGACCAGAGCAATCACACTGTATTATGTACAGTAATGTCAATTGTAAGTGTTCATATATATTTATACTATAGTTAGATCTTATGGGACAGAACAAAAACATACACAAAACTTAACACATAAACAAGCAAGCACCAGTTCACTGATGCACAGAGACATGTATATTTACATTTCAGCGGAGAAAAGATTGGTTAATAAACATAGATTCATAAGTTACACCCAAGTGCATGATATTATAAATAATAATGGCTGTCTACGGGAATCAGTTTGTCAGAATGTCAGTCTGCAAGAAGTTTTGGATATAACTGGGTCATATGGGGTTAAAAAACTAGGTCACAAGGTCAAATTAATTTTATAAGACCCTGGTGAACAGGCTAGAGGCCACCTTTTTGGCCCAAACTTTGCTAAACTTGACCAGCATGTTTGCATGCATGAAACCTTGGATGATTTCGTAACTGGTTTATGTTGAGTAAAAAAGTAGCGTCACTAGATCATGTTTTAGAAAAACTTTGTTAACGTTTCAGAGACAACATTTCTGGTCCACTAAACTTGACCTGACATCTCGGATTAGTTCATGATTGGTTCACTTTAGGTCAAGGGTAGGTCACCAGAAAAAATGTTGTGAACACCCTAGATACCCAATTCATGGCTCAATCTTTACCAATCATGGTCAGAACAGTTGAACCCCGGCCGGGTCTAACCAAAGACTTTAAAGTTGGTAGTAGTGGCTTCCCTTCTAACGCTCGGGGCTAAGGGGACAGCATTACGCCTGACTCGTCGGTGTCAGTATAATGGTCCGGCCGGGTTCAGTCCTTGGGCACCTCATAAGTGCCCCTGTGCTATAATGATAGAAATGTCGCTGCGCAGTATCGGCAAAAATGCCGGCTAATCCCAATCCCAATCCCTTGATGCCAGATATGAGCCTACTGAAAGGCTGAGTCCTCAGAAGAATGTTTGAGGGCCATTATTGCCATCTTGTTATAAAAAGGTGCTGCTGCCATATGTTTGTTTTTCATGCTAGGTGGCGCTTCCATAGATTTATTCATACTGAATAATTTATAACTTAAAATGTTCATTATTTGTTGCAGCCCCCCATGATAGAAAGCTTACCAGCAAGGAGAAGGAAAAAGAAATGAAGGAGAGATTGATCAAAGAGCAGGAAAAGCGTGAAAGGTCAAGGTTAGAAAGGTATCAGAGGTTTCTGGCTTTTGAAAATAAACAGAAAAAAGAACAGAACAACGTTTATTGCACTTTACATTGTACTTGTAAAATGTAAATTGTCCAACACTTATTCAAATAAAACTTTGAAAAAATCACTGATGTTAAATGGAATTAATTTTTAACCAGGTTTTCAATGAAAAACCTGGTTCTTTGATTAGGGTATGTTGGGCAGGCGGGCAAGTCGGTCGAGCTGGCGGTGTCAGACAGTGGGTTTCCGGTCAGTAACTTCAGTTTGGATAAGCCAATCATGCTGAAAGTTAGGATATAGCAAGCTTGCATGAAGACCTAGCTTGGGATTGGATTTGGGGCCTGTCGGGTCAAGGTCACTGTTACTAAATATAGAAAAACATTTTCCGTTTAATAATTTGTATAAAATTGTTATATCGTTGAAAACCTAGTTTCTTGGGATGGCCACCTCTTTGTCAGTATAATTGTTGTTGTATTTTCTCTGGTAGGAAAATAGAAGACATGATATGGTTACATTGGAAGTCTGTCCAACTTAACCTAGAATTAACAGAAAAGTGGAGTGCACTGTTGAACACATGTTTACTAAGCAATACTACAAATGATCTTCAAAATTCATCACTATATCTATATGGACAATTAATTTTAGTTAAATATCAATACTGAATATACTGATGCTGACATCTTGTGACAGCATTATGTTATTGCCAGTTTATATTTAAAAGTCAAACACTATTTCATAACTAAACGTAAATCTGTCACTAATTCTCCGATTTTTATAAAATTATCAATCTAGATCCAGTTTTGTATAAATACAATTTCTGTCAACTGTACTTCATGCTTGCACACTGTTTTGTCCTTTTTTATAAACATAAAAATGTATACAGCAGTTAATCTACAATGTTTTTCACTGGACCTGGTGGCGCAATCGGCAGAGCATCGGCTCCAGGTACGGGAGGCCTTGGGTTCAATCATGGGTCGCGACATACCAAAGTTATTTAAAATGGTAGTGGTAATGCTCCCTTGCTAACGCTCAACCAAATATAAGGGTAGCTTTAGGACTGGCTGGTCCAGTATCAGGATAATGTGACTGGGTGGGGTTCATGCCCTGTGTTCACAGTGAAGGCAGCACTATATCTACTTCAAGTAGACACCATCTCCAGATAACTGTTGGTGGGATTATCAACCTAATAAACATGCAATGTATTTAATAGTATATAATAAAAACAAATGATATCATATATCTTGTAATGACATGATGAATACAGAGGAGGTACATCATACTAAGCAACATTTGACACATTTATGCTCCTTTTATAATTTTACAGTCAAGTAAAACTAAAAAATACATTTTGTCTTTGTGTGATATGTTCAGTATAACCCACAGTGTGTTGTTTAGATGCATTGTATTTACGAAGCATGTGCATTCTTTTTCTATATCTTATCTAGCGAAATCTATTTCTGAAGTACAGGCTTAGTTCAATTTTGGTTTCGAATTCACTTTTTATTAGCAGAATTATGGCCCTTGTCATATTTTAATTATCAATTTTTTTGTTATTGTTTAACAACTTGGAATTTAATTTATATTTGGTTTTTAAGTGTTAATATTAATAATAATTAATATTAACAGATATTAAAATAACAGTTAAGTTAAATTTATGCTAATTTGCACTATATATAGGCAGAATTATGGCCCTTGTGATTTTTTTTACCCAAATTGCTGTGACATCTGTGAGCTATGGACACATTTCCAATCATGTAGAAGTAAAATAAGAATGATAGCATATACAAAAACTTAAATCATTTATCTAAAGTCATTTATTTATCTTGCATTTTGTTTGAGTCTTTATTTGTCTCGGGGGTTTCATTTAAACATTGTCTAAAGGTATTATGATGACATGTATTATATATCCTTGGTTGGAATCACTGACTTGCAACTCTTCAGACCTCAACCCATGGGTTCGAATCATAGTCAGTGTGACATTGTTCTTGTGAGCAGGCCTTCCAAGTGATTCCAGCTGATCTTACCTGGACATTTTTGTGGGGTTATCCTTAAAAAAAACAATAGCTAGACATTGTCAATATGACCTTAACTGTGTCATTGGGATGAATCAGAACACCAAACCAAACCATATTATATGTTTTAAAAACTTGCAAATTGTATTATAAAATAACAACTAACCATAAAAAAAACATGGACAAAGTATTTTATTTACTTTAAAAGGGAAAGATTAGAAAGACTGGAGAGAGAGAAAACCAGAGACAGAAGGATGCGTGAAGACAGGGAAAGGAGAGAACAGGAAAAAAGACGAAGAAAAGAAGAGGAAAGGAAACTTATGCTACAGAAACTTGAAAGAGAAGAAGGTAGCAGCATTAATAATTTTTTCTATTCCACACTTTTGATTTTGTTTCATCATGGTCAGCCAGTTAATGTGTGTTCTCCAGCTTTCTGTGAGTCTGTCTAGCAGTTTTTCATGTGCATATGCCTGGTGTCAAAATGTGTGCCCCTTGCCACATGGGATTGAGTCCCTTTTTAGGATATTGCTTGTGGGGATATCTTGCAGCTGACCTGTGGTGCCCCAGTGGTGCTTTTCAGACAAGTGTTTAGCATCTTTCTCAAGCTGAACTTTGGATAACATAGTAAACATAGAACATTGTCATTTTGACCAAAATTGCGATGTATAAACAAAAAACAACAACAACAAAACAAATGTTGGGTCTTGCTAATTTGCTATCCTCCATCATATGAATAAAGATTGCGAACAGATTGTTCTGCTTATTTAAAGGTCAAATAAGAACATTGTTTAATAAATCTAACTAAGAACACAATAATTATCAGTCTAACTTTTGTTCAGTTGCACACTCAAAATAAATATTCCAGTTGATCTTGGTTGATAAATGAAAGTTGTTTACTATGATGTAAACAAGTAAACAATTTCAAATAACTGAATATGACCTTGGGATGACACGTTCTCCTAAAATATTATTATGATTTTTCAATGTCAACAAATAATTCAAACCCTGAGTAATTTCAAAGGACTTTTTAAAAGATTTTATTTATTTGTTTAAACACTACATTGCAGTAAGTGAAACAGCTGTGTTAAACCGACAAACAAGCAAAAATATTTATATTTCCCCCTTCAAACAGTACGAAACAGAAAAGAGCGAAAGCTTGAACAAGAGAGGTCATCTATTAGAGGACGAAGTCGTAGTCCTGAGAGACGAACCACTGAACACAAGAGTATAAAATCACGGCTTGGGCCAAGGATTGATGAACATAGAGGTATGGAGTTGTCTTTTTTTGCTCCCTTTGATGGAGGGTGGTGGTGGTAGTTGTGGGAGTGGGGTTAATGGTGATTTGGACTTGTGCTAATTGTACAGTTTTTCATCAGTTTGTTAAACATGATAGCCATTTTTCTACCATGAGGTCTTCTAAATCTCAAACTTTCATTATTCGATTTGACTACTTGTCTACAATCGAGACTTATGTCAGGATTTAATTCAATGCCATTGCTTTGTCATTTAACATTGCCTGGTATTTGATTGAAATAAAATGATGGTATATAAACAGGATTGGAGCTTTCGCTGGCTCACAGTCCTATCTATATTATCTCCCCTGAGCACTATTTGCTCACAGTGAGCTTTTCTGATTTCTGATATGTTTCTGGCCTTCATTCCTCATCTGTCCTGTGGTGTTTACAATTTGCTTGTAAATACTCTAGAGATTACAGTTTTCATCTAGTTTTCACAAAAACTTTAAGACTTGCATTGATTGTCTTTTGATGATTTCTTAACTGGGTCAAGTGTGGTTGAAAGGTAGGTCACAAGTATTATTTAAAAAATTATTAAAAAAATAAATAAAGATTTCAAACAATCTGTCATATTTTTTTTCTCCAACTTTAGGTTCTAGGTCAAGATCTCACAGCCGTCGTGGGACACCTGAGCCCATGGTTCAAAGATCCTCAGAACGAGCAATGGAGGAGGTTGAGGAGAGAGTGGAACGAGAGGTGAAACAGGAACTGCCCGACACAGCACATTCTCCCTCTGAGGCAGAGAGTGAAGATACTGACAGTGATTCTGGATCTGGTAAATGCATTAGGAATTTTTGTTCAACGAGTATGATTCCCTCCAATAAGAAGTATGCGAGGGTTACATAGGAGTCCTATCACTTTGTGGATTAGATTTGTCCTTGCTATTTTTCAGATACAGTTGGTTGTAAATTATGTTTCAGGACTTGTAAGTCTCAGTTGTTGTAGTGCTTACTGCTGGCATGTAGTGATTGATTGGAGTTATGGCCCCTAGTTGTATTAATTGCATATATTTTGTCCAGATTATTTTTTCAACTATCATTAGTTAATTTTTATTTACTTTTGCAACAGTTATATGTACTAAGCTTACTTGCACATATCATAGACACATGTTTGTTTCAGTTTAACTGAGTTATGGTCCTTTGTGATATTTCTGGATTATATTTTCTCCAGATTATTTCTCAGCTACCTTTTGTCAGATTTTACTTAACTTCGCATGACTTTTAAGTACCAACAAATATCTTTGACATTTCATGATTGTTTCTAATGGATATTAAGTTATGACCCTTCAATATATTTATTGAATGAATTTGTCTGCAATAATTTATGTGAATCATTTGTCTGAATTGATTGAAATGTTGTCGTAGCTGCAAGAAAAATTGATGTTTTTCTATTCATAACCTTTTTCAATATAAATGTTGGATATTGTTCCTGTTAGTCAAAGTAAAATGATGTTCAAATGAAACTTATGCTAAAAGTACACATTATTTCGATGTAGAAGAAGACAGTAGCATTTATGAATGAATGGCTTTGATGAAGGAATTGACCTAATATATAAGGGGTGGTAGGTGTTGCAGAAGATGTACTCTGGAAAACATGTAGCGATATATCCTTGTTTATTTAAGTTAGACTATGTGCCTGCTAAAATTTCTTAGCATAGCGATAGTGGAAATGGTTAAAATTAAAACTGTGATAACACAGGTTCAAGCAAGAATAATAAAGTTAAAAGTGCCATAATGGAATTGTTTGCTAATAAAATATCGCGGGGAACGCATTGAGGCTGACTGTAAACAACAAAGAAAGTGTGGAAAAAGAGGCAGCCATTTTGACGATTCCAAAGCGGACTCAAAATGTAAAATAGTCAGTTTCTATTGCTAGTGTTTACAAAAAGAGGAAATGTTCAAATGTGTCTGACCTAGTTGTCTATTTATAATGTTTACATTTCTGTAAATTACATGCATTTCACAAAAAACGGAAGAACAGCTAGACCAAACAAACTCATACGCAGCAGATTCCTTTCTGCTCCAAAACTTGGTCACTAAATGTATAGAAATCACAATATATTTACGTTTTTTCTTAGTTTTAATCTTTCAGTTATTGATCCTATTGATTTGTGTTGACTTAATGGAATGTGGGTGAATATGAAAGCAGAAGCTAGAATTTTCAATTCTATTTGTGATTTTAGGAAGATTTTCAAAACATTTTCTTGTCATTTAAAATAATTAAAAGTACAATTCTATTTAGGACTTGGGTAAACATACAGGAAATATAATTGTTATTATTACTGCCCTGCTGTCAGTCCCTTCTTTGTAAAACTGTCTACATTATTTGGACTATCGATTGCAACATTACAAATTCAGATGACAGTCACAGAAGTACAGGATTTATTTTAACACTTAGGTCTGGTTCATCAGTCATTAAATCATTATGATCAGCTGTGGACAAAAGAAGTTCTGTTGTGTGATGCCAGTATGGCTGTTTTAACCTCTAATTTCAATTAGCCTTTTGCATTGATTTTTAACACTTGAAACATATGATGTCTATTTTCTAGCCTTAACATATCTTGTCCTGATAATGATGATTAAAACTTTTAATTTAAGACTTAATTTTCAAATGGAGAATTTATAACACAACTGAATGGTCAGCTTTAATCAACAAAATCATAACCTTATGTTGAAGTTATGTTTTGAGTTTAAATTTGAGTTCCTTTTCAGTGTTTTTTCTTAAGTGATCTGCCAAGATTTTTGAAAAGTGGCTCTGGGTCCACTACCCTGAAAATTTGGGGCTATTTGGAATATTTGTAGGACCAAGCATAATTCAGATTTTGTATTTTTTTTTAAATCTGAGTAGTAAAGCTGCCATTTTATAATCAGTAAACATTTTTTTTCAAATAGACATTTTTGTGTCAGTGTTTTCTGCTGTTGTGTCAGTGTTTTAAGCTAATCAATCACTATTACTGGACTGTGCACTTTTATTTTCATCTTTTTTATATGAACTTTATCTGTACCTGAAGACTTTCCACTGCCAGCATCATGACCTGATTCATTATTTGGTGAAGATAGCAGATTTGATTGTTCGTGCCAGTAGAATTTTGGGGGAAGAGGGATGAAATAATTCAATGAAGTTTTGCATTTTAATGCCATTTAATAATTTTGTTTGTTTGCCACAAATAGGTCGACCGGACCTCGTAGCGCAATCGGTACAGCGTAGCTTCCAGGTACAGGATGCCCCGGGTTCGATCCCAGGCCACAACATACCAAAGTCTTAAAAAAATTGTAGTGGTTAAGCTCCCTTGCTAATGCTTAGGCAAATATAAGGGTTTTTTCCACGGACTGGTTGGCCCGGTGTCAGGATAATGTGACTAGGTGTGGTATCATGCCAGGTGTTAACGGGATGCTATACACAGTGAAGGCAGCACTATGTGTGCTTCAAGTGGACACAATCTCCAGATAACTGAAATACTGTTGGTGGGATGATAAACCCAATAAACAAAGAATCAGCTAGGTCGCTTGCCGGAAATGATATGATTTATGACTTCGAAAATATGACAATGAAACAAATGTGGAAAAAAAAAATCAACATCCACCTGCTATAAACTAGATGTTCACAATTTACATTTTTAATGCAGTATTTTGTGAGATCGGCAGTTGATATGTAGTGTAAGCCTTAAGTTACACTTGGAATAAACTATGATCACAAATGACACTCGCCATTTGTATAACTTACCAATGTACATCTTCACAACATTCACATAGAATCTATTGCCATTTAGAGTAAAAATGTGGCTGGTATTGAGTTTGTCATTTTATTCTGTTGAAGACCAATAAGGATACTAATTTGACAAAAGTATTTTATTAAAATGTCATTTTGTCCTTATGTCACTAAAAGTGACATTGGAAAAATTCTTGCATCTTTACTAGTACAAATTTCTGGGGAAATGGCTGAGGTAGATCATTATAGTACTGCATGTCAAGTATGTCACAAACTCATGTAGGCATTTTAAATGTGAAAAGAACAGATGACGACGACTATTTTACTTCGTATATTTTTGGTAAATTTTCTTGTGCCCATGGACATTTTTGTGCACCATTTCCATTATTTAAGCACAAATGGCCAAAAATGCATTCTTTGCAGATCTTTTAAGTTTATTCTCAATCTGTTTGTTTTTTTGAAGAAAATATGTTGAAAACTTGTATAAAGTTCTTCAACATATAAAATTATGAATTTTATTGTATTAAATAAGCTTCTTGTCTTTTGCAGAGTCTGAAAGTAGCAGTGACAGTGACAATTCCAGTGAGGATGAGGGGGAGGCTGAGCTAGAGGGCGAGGATGCAGATGGCAAGAAACACCTTCGTAAGTAACGTCTTGTTCTTCAGCTAGTCTGTATGACAGTGTCTGTTTGCTGTCTTTTCATGTCTGTATTTGTGTGGGCAACTGGACATGTCTTAGACTGAAAACATCTGAAAATTTGAAGGTAGAGGCAACTGTGGCTAAATAGTAGAGACACTGACTTATAACTAACTCCATTGAATGCTTAGCAGTTCACCATGTGAATTTGAGGCCCAATGGGGGCCAGTGCTCTAATGTGGCTTTGAGCTGACCTGAGATTTGCCTGTAGTTCTGCCTAAACATTCATTTGGGTTTTGATCCTCCATCAAAATCACTGGATATCGCTATACTGACCAGAAATTGTGTTTTTGCTCTGTCTCTGCAATCTATTTGTTTTTGCCTGTCTGTTCTTGTGTGTTAGTGTTTCAGTGTGTATTCGTTTGTCAGACTATCTGACAATACTAGTGAGATAACGGAAGCTGTACCAGAATAGCACAGCAAAATATGTCTATCAGTTGTAGATGCAACGCTTTTGCATATGTTTTTTATATTACAAAATGTTGCACTAACACTAGGTGATCATTAGAGGTAGTTTTCCCGAGATGTTTGTCTGAGGCAACCCCAACAAACAGTGAAATGCATAGACAGTGATAATACAATGCTGCCAATCTTAGACGAATACCTCTCTTATACATCAGTTTAATTTACCACATATCGTTTTCAACAATTTTTTCCCTCTCAAGAACGACAACTCCCTAAAACGGCTTCCGTCACTCATTTTTATTTCTGTCATTTGAATTCCCTCCCTTGAGCAGCAGATGATTTGTCTCAACAGTTGTCATTAGCCTTTGGCATCTTCAGTAATGCCGAGAGGTAGCTGAAATTTTGAAAATGAGTGACAAAGGCTATTCATGACTGGTTGCCGCATATACACCTATTCCCATGTCGATGGGAACCACTTAGTATCAACTTCAAACCAACATTGTTTTCACGCTTTTCTCTTGTGTTTTTACGTAAAGGTGTTAATATTAGGACAATTATTACAACAATCTACCATATGTTATCCAATTAAGGGAGGTAAACCAATCGAGTTCTTTATGAGCAAAGAAGCGGCTTTTTTATTGCACCAATCATTTGTTGATTGGTAGGTGGGGTAATTCTGGAACAATGGACTACTGGAATGCATTTGTCAACAGTGTGAACAAATGTAGTGGCACTTGTCCATGTATAAATGTATTGCTTTTAAGCAAGGTTGTCTAAATATTGCTATAGCTTGATTATACTTAATACTAAAATGTGGATGTTGATGGCTGTTAACATCATAACAATATGGAAAAAAAAGTACCAAAGACTAAACACTGACTAAATTAAAAAGTTAAAAAGAAGTAAACAAAATAAGATACATGCATATATAGAATAGATAAGTAAAAATAAATAAAAATGATTTTTTTAACAATATGCACAATGCATAACCATATAAGTTTATGTCAATAAACTGAACTAAATAAATAATGAAAACTAAAAATAATAATTTAGTTTTTTTTAATGTAATAAAATTAAATTTTATAAAATGTGAAAAAGACAAATAGTAATAAAACTATTATAAAAGAAAATGGCAGAAGACAGCCAATAACATTAAATAGTTTTAAAATCCTGAATACTACTGATACTACAATACTTAAGCATATATAGGGGTTACCTCTCGAGCAACAACCACTCTTAAGTAACCAATTTCTCTCCTTCCCCTCGATGTTGCTTAAGACAGGGAGCACTGTATTCAGTTACGCACAGTTTTGTCTATAGTGCAGTGTGTTGTCATGCTCTGAGTATAAAGCTATAGAGACCATTGGATATCATGAGGCAAACTTGGCGAAGCTCTTTTTGTTCACCTTGATTTACTTTCCATTGAACAGGTATCCACAGAACAACCAACATCAGGACCTACATACTGTACCAATTGTCCAGTAATTCATCAAATGTTACAGACACAATTTGTAGGCATACATGCCCTTAAATCATGTAAAGTACAGATCAAAAGCAAGCAATTTCCATCTAATCATTTATTGTGCTTTCCAAAGTCATTATGGCAACTCCTAGCTATAAAACTACATTATGATGTTCATGACAGGTGTTGCATTGTCTATTTAGTATGATGCCCCAAAGTAATGAAGTAATTAATGTTTTCTCCAGTTGTACAAGGCTTAAAATTGCCCCTTCTATATTTATATATACTCTTGATGTCAGATACTAACTCAGGTATACCATGTGGCTTATCACAGTGTTCAAGTTGGTCCTTCATTGATGCTTCTCAAATAAATGGCATTGTCAGGCATATATGGACGTAGGAGTGATGGGTTACTAATTAATTTATTGCTGTTATTAATTGGTTCACTTATTGGGTCACATGAGGTCTTTACCAATTTCTAATTAAAGTATAACATGTGGCTTATCACAGTGTTCAAGTTGGTCCTTCATTGATTCTTCTCAAATAAATGTGTTAGAAGTGGCATTGTCAGGCATATATAGACATAGGAGTGATTGGTTACTAATTAATTTATTGCTGTTATTAATTGGTTCACTTATTGGGTCACATGGGGTCTTTACCAATTTCTAATTAAAGTATAACATGTGGCTAATTACAGTGTTCAAGTTGGTCCTTCATTGACGTGCTCCTCACATAAATAGTTATTAATGTTATTAATAGGTTCTCTATTAATGTCATTTAATAGGGTCTTTAAATTCCTGGTGTTGTTATTATTATTTTGAAATCAACTTTCCTTTTGATAAGCATGAGTGAGATAATAATGTTGCAACACAACAAAGTAAATTTATTATGCTTTGAAGAAATAACAATGCTCAGTGTTATTTTTTGACAGTAACACAATTTTGGTTGTTATAGCAATGTTCAGCTATTTCATGTTTGGGAAAGCCCAAATAAATGTTTTGTTGGAACTAACTGTCCACTGCAAGTCATCTGGAAGAATTCAAAACATTCAGGCCTTCATTCTAACCAGGTAATGTTAAAAAACATAGTATGTCAGAAGCCACTCTTAACTCCTCATCCCCTCACCTTGGAGTTTGAAACTTGGTCAGGGTGAGATTTGAATTTTGGAGGTTTTTCAGCTAACCTGCAGTGTGTCAGTGTTTCTACTCAGAAATACTTATCGCAGTGTATAATTATGATCCATTCTGTAGTTTGAAAATTATGTGGACAATCACCTTTTGTTATAGATATTTCTACAACATTAAATGATTAGTAGAGAAATTGTCTGAATTTGTAAAAAATTCAGTTTGCATTCACTGTGTTAGCAATAAAAAAAGAGTTACTCCTTTATACAGGAAGCTGCCAACTGAACAATTTAAGAGTATACCTGTCTCTAACTGGGAAAAGATTAGTTCTGTTTATTCCCATGAGTTTGGAAAACAAAGGATCCCCCTCTCTGCCTAAATCCACCCTCCACCACACAAACACACACTCGCACACACATCATCTGGAGACTCGTGTGACATTCCCAGTAGCAAAGAGAGTCAACAAGACTTGGGTCTCAAGCCTTAACCCTCTGCTGGTGTCCACCACATTGAAGGTTCTGTTGTATAGTTTGAGAAGGTATCAATTCATCTAGCAGAAAACATATGAAAAGCAGTTTATATCCACTGGTTCTAGGGCTCAACATTAACTTTTGAGCATGGTTGCCCTTGATTGGGCAGCCTTCTAGAAATTTACGTTGCCCAACAATATTTTAATTTGCATTATATTTGAGTCACAATTGCCATAAACCGGCACTGTCGTATCAAGACAAATCATCTTATATGTGTAGGTGAGTGAAGTTTTCAAAGGGATACACAATAAAGACAAATAATGATGTTGTTGTTATTTTTTCATTTAATACATGAAACAAACATGCATACATATATGCATTCACTTAGAATACACTAGACCATAACTTGCTGAAGAATAACCCAGGGTAGGTCGTATAAAATGTTCAGCTGACAAAACAGCAATGGCAATCAGCATTTCATGTCCGAACTTATATTCTGATGGCTACATATGAAATTTAATGACTTAAAAGGTATCCCTGCTACAAACAAACATGGTTGCAGCAAAAAAGGTAAAGGTGTTGATTGACTTATTACGCATAACTATGGCCGCCATGCAAGCATGACGCGTGTCACTGTCGAAGGTGTGAAAAGCACTGACTTGTGTCTCCTTTCGATTAATTGTCTCTCCCGACATTAGAACTTGATTGATTTACTGAATTTCAGGTTATCTCCCATCTCGATCAGAACAAATTATGACGAGATCTGCAAACTTTCTCCCATTACACCATCCTCTCATTCTTTCGAATCTCGCTTAAGCGAGATTTCACTGTAACTCTTTTTCTTTGGTATTAATGATGTTTGATTTTGGTTCAGATTTAGGTGTTGTTTTCTTAATCAGTACTTGATTTTGCTGTGAGACAAAACTTAAAGTGAAGGCAACATTATGTTTGCTTTAAGTGGACACCTTCTCCAGATAACTAAAATACTGATGATGGGACGATAAACCCAATAAGTAGACCCATTTTAAAAAAAAAAATTACTATGATCAATGCATAAATTCATTGATTTTTAACTGGTTTGCGTAAGGTTATGTATATTGATAAACATAAGCTGAGAAAGTGGGGTACCATACTGAAGTGGTCAGTCTCTGAAGCTGGATTCTTTGATTATGTCAAATTTTAATATTGGCATGTATTTTTAACTTATTTATACAATATTTAAATTGTTTACTTACATTGTTAACTAGGCTTTAACTCGTAATCATCTTTTGTTAGTGACACAGCTTTTTGGCGGAAGTGTAACTAGTGTATTATGCTAGAACTTGTTTTTGTTTTATTGTTTATGTTCTGTTATATAAGAATTGTTAGAATTTGGAAACCCTTTTTAATTCAATTATACTTGCTGCATAAACATTATATTGGATTTGATTATCAGTTAATGGCAGTAGTTAACTTTCCAGTATTAGTAACCAATTCACTTATAATGTATAATTTGTAACAAGCATTTTTATTGGTTAAATAAAGTGCAACATTCAGCTTTCCAGCATTCTGTGTCTATATAAGGCAGCGCAAACTCTTATTTGGAGCCTGAGCGTGAGACTGAAGCCTAGAGTTAAACACTAACTTTTCTTGAATACTCAAACAATGCCTAAGGGTAACATTATAAAACATTACTGTGTTACTTTATTATATTTTTATTTAATTGTGTAAGTAAGTGAACAGGATTTCACTTAAAACTATTAATGTTATACTCGCTTACCAGACGACATTGTACATGCTTTTTTGTTGCTAATATCTTATAACTGGTTCAATGTGTAGCTGCGCTGCCTTTAAGTTACTTTATAAATCCATACATAGGTTCATATTGTACTCTTTATACAGACTTTTTAGTCATTCACAAGTAAGTTATTTAAATTTAAACCAGCCCTAGCTTATTAATGCCCCTCCAATCGTTAAAGCCAATTGTAAGGATGTATACATTACTGTATTACATGCGCATCACAATATTCATTTTTTGCTCGACTGTCATGTTGCAATATAGATAACAAATATCAATTATGCAAATTAAATAATCCAGACATTGAATTTAATGGATTAATAATTAGCAGTTTTTTGGTTTCCTGATTGGACAACATGTGGGGAAGAAAAAAATGTTGCCCGCACCAGGAGTTAGGTTGCACAAGCAACAGGACAGCCATTAATGTCCAGCCCTGTGGTTCTCATTGGCTCAAAATATGTGAAAATATCTGCACACTCGAGATGTGCACACTCTACTAGAATCCTAGTGGGGTGAGAACTTCCTGCTGACATGCAGTGCGCCATTGTTCTACAGACATTTGTCTGGGATCTTGCTCCACCAATAAGCTCGATGTGGTCGTTATTGTGTTGGCACAATATAAGACAGTTGGAGGGTTTTATGTGTTTTTTTTCCAAGGAAATGTTAATTGTTTATTTTCTAGCAATGAAGTATACTTAATTTTCCAAAGGCAGACAAAAAACTGAAAATAAGAGTTTTAGAATAATTGTTAAATTTTGCTTATATGTTTTATTCTAATAGAAATAACACACCTTTTACAAATTATTATTTAGAACATAAACAAATTATTAATGCATAATTGTTTAGCAATATTTTACCGATGAAAACCTTTATATTTTGATGAAAGTTTACTGCTTTTTGTTTATTGTAGAAAATGAGTTAATGATAGCTATAAAAGACTTCTTTTAAACAAAGGCGCAAAAGATGTATTACTTACTCATATTTTGTACTCTACAAGTTTTATGTGAAAATTGAACATTAATTGATAAAATATTTTTTCTTGGCTTCTTCAAGCAATTCCATGTTTGTGCTGGCTAAGGCAGTTTGGATTGTAACGAAGAAAACACCACAACACCACACAGCTTATTTTTTGTTTTTTCCACTTGTGCTCATGTATATGTTTCTTTTAGTCATTTAGAACAATTTTTTTTTTTTATCATTTATCTTTAAAAGTCATCATATTATTGTAAACTATCATAAAGTGATAGAAATAAAAAGATATGCTGCAAATATCTGGCAAATATGTTGGATACATTGACTGACAGCAAGCCTATTATTATACATACAAATAAATTAAGACTAACTTAAAAACTTATATTTTCCAATGTTCCTCCTTCACCAAACTTTTTTTCAAGGAGAAAAAGTTAAAACTCTAGTCAACATTAAATCAGTATTTGTGTGAGTAAAGCAGAAACAAGAGTTATAAGTAAGCAAACATCACTAATTTTAATATGTATATGGCCTTCAATTTACGAAATGAGTTACTTATACCTTAAAACAACTTGGTCAAATTTGCATTTTTTAAACTGTGGTTCCAAACAACACAACTGTTGAACCACTATATATGTTGGAATAAAAATTGTTAATGATCACTAGATTATATGTAAACATGTTTTCCTTTAAAATACTGTTATCTGTTAGCTTTGGAGAATCAAAACTACCACAAAACTTTTAAACTATGTTTAGTCATTTTCAGCTCATCAGTCTAGTATAACATCAAATGTGCATGTAGTGATATACATTATGTGTATATTTGGGTCATAAACAATGTTGATCGCTTTGTAAGTGACACAATATTTTATGTACAATTGAAGTGCAGATTGTGTGCTTCTATGTATCTTGCACAGACCCCAAACTGTACACAAGTTGCTATCTGAATGAAGAACTTTGCAATCAGAGTTTAACATCTTCTACAGCTTAAGGCTACAATTTTGTTTTGTTTTTAAACCTAAAATTGTTTCTGGAGAGGGAATACAATTTTTACATCTCTAAGTGATACAAAAAATATTTTCTGAAGGGTAGATGCTGATTATTGATGCCATTGTTATTGTCGTTTCATTTGGTACAAGAAACTGATTTTTATCATGTTTGCCTCAGTGACACACTGCTATACAGTTCCTTACATTAGTAAGTTTGAATAACCATAAAATACCTTGAACATAAACCTCTACTTTACATTGAAGCTTTCACACATTACTGACATGAAGGTTTTATCTATCTAAGATTTAAATAAATACATAGGTGAGTCTGAACAGCGAGCTGTCAGTTTTCATTAATAACTGATTTCTGATCAAATTCATTAGTTAAAACAGCATAAAATTTTTTTATTGGTCAATGTCCCAAAATTGCGACCTTTCAGCGACTGAAATGGCGAACTTCTGTGTATATCCACAATGGTGACTTCCTTAATCTGCTTGTCTTTGAAGCACAAGCCTGATGCCAGTGACAACAAGAAAATTGGAAATATGAGAATATAAATTTCTTGCTGTTGGTTGCCCAATTGATTTGGTTAACTTGTGTAAATGGAGAGAATCCTTTTTTTTTCCCCTTGTGCAATTCATAAGTTAAACTTTACCACTTTTATGGTGATCTCTGGTAAAATCTACCAGTACTTCAATACCCTGAACTCAGGAAAAGTCCAATTCCTTTGTCTTATGTGCTATTTTGCAGGCTTTGCCCGGGACCCAATGGGATCCCCCGGCTTAAAAGTTCAGATTTTGGGGGAGTTGTCAACTTTCACCGCTGTAAAATATACAGGCTTTATGTGCTGATAAAGACAGATGAACCTTTAACAAAAATACTTAAAACTGATATATCAAGGAGCTGATCGCTGGTGGTAAACACTTTTTTTAATTTGACCTTTTTTAATAGAAGTGGTTTTCATTAAGATTCTATTTATTATTTATTTATCTGAAAGTTCAACAGGGTGGTTCATATGTATTGGCTTTCTTTTGTTAATTGATTCAAGTATTAAATGACAATATGTACTTTTTATAAAATAATTTGTTGACAGGTTATCTTTTTGTGTGAAAGCTTCACATAAGAAACATAGAAGCACCTGTCTTCCAGATGTAAAGCAAGAAGAGTTTAAATTGTATATATCAATTTAAGATTTCTTAACACAGCTGCAATTTCTTGGATTTCAAACTGAATTAAAAGGCACTATTTTTCACCTGCTATTATTTATAAAATAGTAATTTGTATTGTTGACTAAGTTACTTTTGGTCTTAATTGAACTTTTAATTATTTTATTATCAGGCAAATTGATAATAAAAAGTCTCCAAATAATAAAATATATCCAGCTATGTTTATATTATATCTTGTAATTATTTGTAAATCTGTGAGTTGAAAAATATTATTTACTGAATATGCAACACAATCTTCAATCATTGTTTTAATTTTAATGTTTTAAAGATCTTAAAAAATGAATGTGACTGTGTTAAGCCTTAAAATATGAACAGTTGCCTTCAGTACATGTCTCAATTCTGGCTGCTTTTTAGGCTGTGTTAAGACTGTGTTTTACATGGATAGGGGTGCCCCTGGCTGCGAAGGTATCAATAATTGTCTATGATTACAATGTTTGTGTTGTTTTAATTAACTTAACAAAACAAAACAGTCACAAGACTATACAAACTTTTATGTACATATACACATGCCTGTTTTAGGGGAGTTTCTAAACTGATTAACAAAAACATTAAGATCAAACGTTAACATGCCAGGTTGATGCAAGCGTAAAACTTACACCACACACTAACTGTAAGTTCACTTGCACTATATGTGCTAGAGGTGTCAGGACAAACTCCATGTTGTGTTATGATGTGTGACAAGTAGGTACACGCTTGGTGCACTCAATCTAGGTGATACAAATTATGAACGACCACTTTAGCTGCTTGAAATACTGGCTGTCTACAGTGCCAGCTCTGCCTACTTATTTACTGATCTTGGGTGACCTTGTCTGACCTTTATCTGTACAATTTACTGATGAGTCTTGTTTGTATGTCTAGTATATTTGTATGTATAGTATATATCTACGTAGTTGGTAGAATAAACAAAGAATAAAGTTTGCACTAGTAACAAATGTCAAAGAACTATCATTATTATACTGTATTGCTATTAGACAAAGGTATCCCATTGATTTTATCTTTCGATTATAATTAGTATAATTAACAGTAACTTTATATACTGATATATAAATATGTCCTTATGTACTATTGTGGACACACTTAGTATTTATTTGTTGAAAATAATAGTTACTTATCTGCAGGTGGTTAAATGTTATGTGGAAATTTTTACATTTAGAAGGCATTTTCATTTCAAAGGTTACAGTTAAGGTCTTGCTACCATTTTAATTTATGAAATTTATCGTATCAGCTATCAGTTTGTATTCTTGTAGTCTTGTCAAGGCTTAACTAGATGAGATGATGCAGGTGGAATAGATCTTGTTGCCTCTACTTTTATTTTGATATATTTTTATATATTTAATTGTTTCTTTATCACAACATTTCCTTTCTTTTTCTTTTAAGTTGGCTTTATACGATTGCTGCAGGTGGTGAATATCAGAATTAAAATATGAACAGGAAATTAACAATCCCGAGATATTACAACTTGAGCCTACATCAAGATAAATCAATTAAAATAATGTTAAGTAATGGCACCATTTCCTGCATTTTATATGTTTCTTTTGTTGTTTTTTATCTAGCATAAACCTTAAGGGGTATGGTTGTATGATCATTTATTCTCAATGGATCAAAAATGATCAATAGGGAAAGAATTTAAGAGAACATGGAAAAAAAAGGCAAAGAGTAAATAAAAGAGAAAGAGAGAAGTTTTAATAAAAGAGGAATGAAAAAAGAATCAGAAAGAGACATTAATCCTGTTTTAAAATATTTAAGAAGATTTCATGGTTTAGCATATTGAAAACACCTTACTTAAAATGTAGAATGTGGAATGTGTAACTACTTCATGTGTATAATTTCCCAGCCTGAAAATCTCTGAACAGTTGATTACCGGTAACATGACTGGTTCGGATGGATAGATATCGGTCTCTTAAAAAAATGTAGGATATGGCTTTTATAAAAAAAGCCTTTTCAATATTAAGCCTAACTGGCTAAGAACTATATTTAGTTCTAGACGTATAGTTTCATTCTCTCCTTGCAGCAAAGTCCAAGTTTGATGACCACTCAGACAATGAGAGTGGCTCTATCCAGCTTGATGATCACCATGATGATGATGGATTCTTACAAGATACGCCTCCAATGTCACCAATAGAACTACAGCCAGAGCTTCCTCCCTATTACCCAGCTTTACAGGTTAGTCTCCTGACAAAATACTGATTTTAACAATAACCCCAATGTGTTGTGGTTAGGTGTACAATACAAATGAAGAGCTCTTCCAGTAGTTGGATTGCAACAAATCTAAAAACACATTGTAATGTATGGGTAATACCCCCTACACGCCCCTCCTACCCAGTCTTACAGGTCCACTGCTTTTGCTACATCCCTCCTACCCAGTCTTACATGTTAGTCCCCCCTACTACCCACTCTTACAGGTAAGCCCCACCCCTACTACCCACTCTCACAGGTAAGCCCCCTCCCCTCAACCCAGTCTCACAGGGGTAAGCCCCCACCCTCTACTACCCTGTCTTACAGGTTAGCTGTTGACAAGATTGTCAACCCTAATTTGACCACTCCATCAAGAACCCGTTAAATTCCACAGCACCTCATGGCCCGTGTTCCAGTCCAAGTGACACTGAATCACATGACTGAGTCAAATGCTGTTTTTTTAAAAAAAAAATTATGTTGCAATACTCCTAAGACCTTGTCATGTTTTCATATTCTAACAGTTAATCTAATGCATTAGTAGTTTTTCTCAGAAATTGTTCTGGGCTCTTTATCTGCAGTTAATGTAATTTTCCATCATTGATATAAGGAACCAATTGCCGGGTGGTTATTGTCGCTGACTTGTAACACCTCAGCCCCTCACCACATGGGTTCGAGTCCCGGCCAGGGCAAGAACTTTAATGTGGTGAGGTTTTCCAGCTAACATACAGTGCACTGGTGGTTCTACACAGATGTAAGTCTGGCATCTTCCTCCACCAATAATTATATGACACATTGCCAATATGACCATATTGTGTAGTGACGTAACAAAAAATGACAACAACAACAAAAACAACAACAAAACATCATTGATGTAATTTCTTCCCTTTGTTTGTTAGGGGACATCACTCTAACTGCTGACATGCTAGTTTGTTACTTCTCTTGTTACTGTAGTAATATTCTACAGTTTTACATAATTAGATAGAATCATAACAACACACACACATTAAATCTTAGAGTATGGACTTAAACAAACAAAGAATGTTTAAAAATATCTGCAGAAGGGGGATAACAAATAATTTTGTTTCATTTCCAAAACAAAAAAATTGTTAAAACAACTTATAACAGTCAGTTATCTATTCTTGTAAACATAATGAACCTTTATGTTATTTTTGGACAGCCCTACTACTCAGCTTTACATGCATTAAAATGGTGACAACACAGTCTTGCTCCAAAATTGTCAGAACATTACTATTTTGTATGAAATAGTTATTCTTCACAGATATGTTTAAAAATGTCTATTTTAATCAAGCTATTTATCTTCAGATATTATTTATATTCATCTGTGTAATGCCTTATTGGGACTATTCTTCTCATTTCAATGAGACTGATTTAGAAGTGAAGGTGATTCCTAAGCATTATCTAGCAAGAAAACAGTGTTAATTTATTAGTAATAATTAGATAAAAATAGGAAATAGACCTTATTATATATTATATTTTGAAAGGTTGCCCCATGAATTTAATTGTGCATAGATCATTTTTCCCTACTGTAATTTTCCATCTTATAAAATTGGATGTAACACCTGTGAGACAGCTATTGTCCAGGTTATAAAATTAAAATCTTTAAATAATTAATATTATTTATAACATATTATATTTATAATTTAACTTAAAACAAGTATCATATGAATGACTAAACATGGCTACCTAAGCAAAATGTTTGAAGGAACGTAATTATCTTGAAGCAGATGTTTGCAGGGGTTAATACGTAAAGTTATTTTGGCTATTTTATTTCTTATTTGACAAAAGAATGGGAAAATAAACTACAATAGACATGAAGCAATGTTAAAACATCTGATGAGGGATATCATTTTCTCCTGGAATTTTCAAAATTTTTAATGAGCAGGTGCCCATATACCACCCAAAGCATTAACTGATGATAATACAATGTTCAATTTATTAATAATTAAATAGAAAAAACTTTTACAGCACTTTCTTTATCCATTTATCTTGTAGAGTGGACAGTTCTGCCCCTTTTTTTCTAGTCTCAAGCGTGGGGGTGTTCTCATTAGTGTGTATAAGAATCATAAATAATAACCTGTTTTTAAAGGCATTGGAAGTTAGAATATGGCCTTATCTGAAGCCATGATCACATTAAGAGGTTAATGGTTTGGGAAGGTGGTGGAGGTTGGGTGAGTCTACATGGCTGGCCACAGCCTTAGGCTGCAGTGGTATCAGGTAAATGGTGTGGATTAATGTGTAACTGACCAATAGCAGTGCAGTACGCTCATGTGCATCAATTGTGACTAATTTACCCTTCCTCAGACAGACTGTAGCCATGCCTACCGTAGCGATGGTCCCTAATTGTAACTAGGTTAGACAAACGATGGGATTTACTTATGTATAGAGAAAAAAAAAGAGAAAGATTTATGTATTGCATCATAGAGTATATTTGGTAAAAATCCAACATTTCCTTGATGCTAACCCTTTCACTGCTAAGCCATTTTCCATGCCCCATGCTGAGGAATTTTTCTATGAATTTCCTAAGAAAATGCCATACGTCACTAAATCGCTTATTATTTTGGAAGTTTTATTGATGGATATGTAAAACTATATATCCTTAGAAAGGTAATTGAATAATGGATTGTTAATAATATTAAAATTAATAATTATTGCTTGATATAAAAATGTTATGGACATCAAAAATAGAAAAAATCCATAACTTTTACTTTTTCTTAGTCATTTCACTCCTACACCTTCAATATGAATATTTCTAAGAAAAAAAACACTGTAAGTTACTGTCAATGGGGAGTTAATCTGGTCATACTTTTATAGGAAATTCTGTTTACACTAAAAAGAAATAGTATACAGGACGTATGGTGTATGTATAAGAGCATTGCTAGTGGTTAAAAATAGACGTATGCTGTACATCGAGTAGCAGTGAAAGGGTTAATCTTCCTGGTTCCTTTAGGAAGGAGTGCCCCAGACTGTAGTGGAAATAGGTGTAGAAACTGAACACAATTCTGGGACATGGTGAATCAAATAGTAACAAAAAAGCTTTTTGTTGTCATTTAATGTTACTGGAATACCGTACATGTCTTTGTAAAGACATTTTAATTGTCAGTTTATGTCAAGCATCACATTTTATTCATACATAGTGTTTTTAAGTGCTTTGATTAATTGCTCTTTCTTTTGCAAAGGGCAGCCTCTGGAGACTTTGTGTTATTAAAATTGTCACCTTATGTTTTTGACTGGTATGCTAGATGTCATTACGTAATGTTTCAATTCGTGTGTAGGAGAGGGTCATGTTAGCTTATATAATGTAAGACAGGGTCATGTTAGGTTATATAATGCAAGACAGGGTCATGTTAGGTTATATAATGCAAGACAGGGTCATGTTAGGTTATATAATGCAAGACAGGGTCATGTTAGGTTATATAATGTAAGACAATTGATGTTTCACTTATATTTTGTTAAGAAGAAAGATGCTTCATCTATCTTAACTGAACTGATATTATATGCATTTAAATGCGTAGAAAAAATGCATATGTAATTGATATCAATATGTAACAATACATCATAAGAATGAAAATAAAGTCAATACTGGAAATAGTTTTCACCATATGGTCCCTAATGTTCACTCTGTAGATCATAACACATAACATTTACATATGACATTGTCAGATTGCAAGGTAGCATTTATCTACATTTAGATGATATTGAGGAGATTATTTTAAGAGAAAATGAACAACATTCTCAGAATGATTATCTATTTTGTTAATTTTATTTACATGAAAAACAAGATCTCTGCAGTTAATGTGCATCAAATGCAAAAGTCTTCTTACACTTCATATAATATTCCAAATTAGCTCACCTACATTTAAAAGATTGAAAACAGTATCTCCATGTCAGAGGTCCATGCTGTGCAGATTACATTAACCTCTGCCACTAAAATGAAATATTGTCAATGGGCTAAACACACAAGATGTTTTTTGATATTTTTTGATATTTATTATATAAAACTTATTATATATAATTAAAAAAAAGTAAACCATCATATTTTTATGCTGAGAAATCTTAAGTCTTTGAAATGTTTACATTTTAAAATAAATTGTTCAGTGGAACATTTTTATATTGAAACCACTATTGAGGTATACCAGTATGGCATCCACTATGATCACATGCTTTTCAAGATTGCAGTGGTTACTGTAACACAGCAAGTGTGAGGAGTGTGGTGAAATCAATTATTGACCTTCTGGGGGTGGTCGTTTTGGGTCGCGGGGGTTAGAGTCGCTGATTTTTCAACACTTCACCATCTGGGTTCCAGTCCCGGTCAAGGAGAGAACTTTCATGTGGGGAGGTCTTCAAGCTGACTTGCAGAGCACCAGTGATTTTACCCTGATATGCATTTATGGTACTCGTCCACCAATAATAAGCTGGACATTGCCAAAATTACATTGATTATGTTAATGAGATTGTAATAAAAAAAATCACTGACTTTTTTCAAAATTTTTTAAATACTTTTGTATACTTTCATACTAGTTAGCTTGCAGTTTTCTATGCTCAGGTGTTATATAAGTAAAAATATAAAAATGGTACACCTGTAAATATTCTAGAGTGGGAGTTATATATGAGTGGGAGTTATATGTTATATAAAGAGGGTGGAGAAGTTGGACAAAAAAATTAGAATGACATGGCAGATTAACATATATTTATAACCATTAGTGCAAAGCTTATTTTAGAATGTATGTCAGGTTAATAGCATATAAAATAAAAAAAGGAAACGTTTAAGTAAAAAGTGTCTTCATTATCTTCCTGTTTGTTGTTTATAGTAAAACTTATGCAAGATACATGCATTGTCTTAGTTGAGGTTTTTGTTTTATTCTAGGGTCAAACATAAGTAGATTAATGAATGGTCTTTGTTGAGGTATTTAACATTACTGGGTCAAACATACAAAATATTTATGTGTTGTCTTTGTGAAGGTATTATCTGTCCAGGGTCAAATATACATAATATTTATGTGCTGTCTATTTTGACGTATTACCATTCCAGGGTTGAACATGCAGGTATTTTCATTCCACGTTGACATGCACATTATATTATGCATTGCTTTACTTTGTGTTTTTTTTTCTTTTCAGGGATGTCGAAATGTAGAAGATTTCAGCTGTCTTAACAGGATTGAGGAGGGCACATACGGTGTGTATATAGGGCCAGAGACAAGAAAACAGGTGAATTTTGATTTCAACAAAGTAGTTTTGGGTATTGACCTTCACTTTATCATTAAATTTTTTTGGTTCTGTTACCCCCATACATTCACAATGGATGTTCATATACGTAAAAAATAGTTATAATTGAATCATTAATTAGACAGATTGTTAGTGATAACCTAACAACAACATCTTACTGAGGTCAACCAGAGGTGAAATGAACGTTGCATTTAAGTTTGTGGTGTACTGATGTATAGTTAGATGTTTTCTAACAGCACAAAGTTAAGAAAATTATAAATAATTACTAAAAGGAAACAAAGGTGCTGCAAATGAAATTGGTAAGTGTTGATTATAAAATGAATATTTTATTAAACTTGATATTTTAATTGCAGAATTATTTTTTATTTTTTATTACTAATAAGATTAGATGCAGATGGTATTTTGAAAGCTACATTTATCATTGTACATTTGTGTTTCTGTTTATTGTGATGTTTTCAAGAAAAGTTCTATTGGCTAAAATGCTTAGTTATTTAACACAAAAAAACAACAAAAAAAAACCCACTGCAGATTGCTAATAAAAATTAGACAAATTATGCTCTGGAATACCTGCCCTAGCACTATGTTATCAAGTCTTGCACAGCAGAAAAATGGCTGCACTCACTGTGTCATAGAAATGTACCTACCTAACACTACCAAATGGGACATTTTTATGTGTTTATGGTTTATAACAGGCTCAGCATTATAATGTTTGATTTTCACTTTCTAGGTGGTAGATTTGTATTTCGGATATTTTTACTTCAGATACTTTGTCAGTACAAATTAGTTGTAATTTAGGTCTAATGCTTTGCGATATATACTTCTCATGTTCATCTTGTAAAAACTAAACTTTTCTGGCTTTACATTGACAAAGAGAATCATTTTCTTAGCACAAGGCACTTTTTAGTCTGCATGGTACTTACTGTTTCATATATTTGCTAACATAAAATCCTTATCTGTTGATAAATGAAATAGTTCATTAAGTTAAGCCATGTTTAGTTATTGGTGACACTGTAAAAGGGTATGCAAATAAACTTTTGACAATAGAAAGCAATGCAAGAGCCCTGTGACCGCCTTAGAGCCCTTCAGCACTTACCCACAAAATGTTATTTTGTTTGGTTTTAGTTTGTTTTTTTGGAAAAAGGAATAAAAATAATTCTATGCTCATACCCTACAATTTTTTATCTTTTTTGTTTAGTAATGTTTCTATAAGTATGTTGTATTTGACGTTTATGTTAAATATGCAATAACTGTAATATTCAGCCAACTGTCACTTAGACAATACTAGGACATTAAACTCTCAGAGAAATTAAGTTCTAGTTTGCATAAAAAGCACTTACTTGCACATGGCAAGTTTTTGTTTTGTTTTAAACCATACTGCATATTGCGACATCCAGTTATATTCTCCTGATGCAGCCAGTGTAAGCCTTTGTCGGTGCATGCACTTTTTATAATATTAATAAAAAGGAGCAAATGCAGGTAAATTTGTTACAGTAATTCTCATTAAAATTACACAAATTATTTGTACATCTAATGTAAAAGTACTTGTACCGATAATATACCTCAATATGTAGTTTTTCCCATTGAAAATCAAAATCATGCATTTTTCCCAGAAAAGATGCCAGGCTGCTTCCTCAAAACGGGTTGATAATTCCTGATAAAGGGCTTGGTTGCTAGTTTGGGGTATATTGTATTTCTTAAAATTAGATTTGATCTTACAGTCCTCATAACTTTCCTTTCAGATGAGATTGTTGCATTAAAGCGATTGAAGATGGAGAAAGAGAAGGAAGGATTTCCAATTACATCTCTACGAGAGATTAACACTCTGCTTAAAGCTCAACACATGAATATTGTTACTGTCAGGGTATGTAATGGTGTGAATTTAGTTTATTACAAAACTTTCACAGTATCAGTAACAGCATAAATTTAAAGCCAACAAAAATTACTTTATACACATCGATGGATTGAACTTTGCATATATACACATCGATGGATTGTACTTTGCATATATACACATCGATGGATTGTACTTTGCATATATACACATCGATGGATTGTACTTTGCATATACACATCGATGGATTGTACTTTGCATATATACACATCGATGGATTGTACTTTGCATATATACACATCGATGGATTGTACTTTGCATATATACACATCGAAGGATTGTACTTTGCATTTTTTTGTAATACATACATGGTAAAATTGATAACTATCAAATTGTCAACTGTTTTGAGTTTTATTTAAAATTATTTCAGTCATACCTGTTTCAAGCTGACACATGAAAACTAAATTTAAATTTATAATTTTTTCCTAAAATTCTGTTAGGA